>PVIH01009253.1:18391-83976 GCA_004025045.1 Sigmodon hispidus | reverse complement strand
CATCTCTTGAACTCTGTTTGTTATGCTTGTATCTGTGGTTCCAGCTTTTTTCTTCAGATTTTCTATTTCCATCTTTGCCTCATTTTGTGCCTTTTTTATTGCTTCTATTTCAGCTTTTAGTTCCTGGCATGTTTCTTTCATAGATTTGTTCATCTCTTCCAATTTTTTGTTTGTATTTTCTTCTATTTCTTTAAGGCTACTTTTCATATCTTCTTTGAGAGTTTCGATGATCATCATAAAGGAATTTTTGGTGTTGCTTCCTTCTGTTTCCTCTTCATTGCTCAGTTCAGGTCTTGTATTTGTAGGATCCCCACTTTCTTCTGGAGTTATCTTGTTGTTCTTTATATTATTATGTAAGTTTTTGCACTGGCCTCTGTCCATGGCTTTAGTGGTTCATGATTAGGTGGCTCCTGGTCAGTTGTGGCACTCGGGCTTGTGTGCCTCCTGTCACCTCTGAGGAAAAGGTCTGCTCAATCACTACTTCTGCACTGTGCAGGGGACTGAATTTCAAGTCTTCAGTCTTTCTCTGTTGACCAATTGGAGGCAGGGTGGCAGCCGTGCAAACTCCCTCAGCAGCAGCTGGGGGTACCGTGGCAGTCAGAGTTTATCTCTGCCTGCTACAGAGTGAGCTGGGACACGCTCTGCAGACAGCACCCGGTCCCAGAACCGGAACCGAAACCGACGGGAGCTCAACTCTCTCTGGCAGGGATACAGGACCTTGGGCCTGCTGACCCCTCCTCACCTCTGGGCGGGGTCTGAGTCTGTCCTTCAGGGTCCCCAGTCCTTATCTGTTTGCTCAGCAGCAGCTAGGGGGACCGTGGCAGGCAGAGATAAACTGTGCTGGGACATGATCTGCAGACAGCACCCGGTCCTGTCGAGAACACATTTTTGAGTGCAAAGGAAAGTTAAATTTACTATTTGAATTACTCTGCTGTGGAATAAGAAGTGTTGATTGTTAAGACCATATTGACTGTCCATTTTTATTAACACATTTCACCCTACCTATTAACAGGGTTCAGTGTGGTATTGCTATACTTAGAATATGCACCAGCAGATCCAACCACCTTTTCCCATTCCCTCACAACCCTTCCCAGTCTCTGATAATCACTATTCTGTATGCAGGTGGTCAGGTTTTCTGAGGACATGTAGCACACATCTTCATGACTCACTTATTTAAGTTAATATCCACCATTCCAATCATTTTGCTGCAAATGATGATCTCATTTTCTTGGCATTTTTTTTCTTCTTGTGCTACTGGAGATCAAACTTAGGGTGGGCATGCATTCTGGCACTAAGCTACATGTCTAGTTTTCCTTCATTCTTCTTTATGACTAAATGATGTTTCACTAATAAATATAGCTCATTTCTTTATGCATTTTTCTATTGACAGACATTTAGGCTGACTGTACATCTTAGATTTTATGAATACTCCTGAATGAAGCATGGATGTGTGGGGCTATATTTTGTATGCTGTCTCATTTACTTTTCTGTTGATGTTATAAAGTACCAGTCAAAAATAACTCATGGGAGAAAATGGCTTATCTGGCTTACAGGTTTCAGTTCATCATCAAGGAAAGCAAGGCAGGACCTGAAACAGAGGTAGGTCATGGAGGATGCTGCTTACTGGTCAGCTTTCCATGGCTTACTCAGCCTGTACTCTTACAAACTCAGGCTCACCTGCCTAGCAGCAGTTCCACCCACATCAGTCATGAATCAAAAGAAAAAAGTGTCCCACAGATGTGCCCACTCGCCAACTGATGGAGGGCTCTCCTCCCAGGTGTGTCAGATTAGGCATCTAGACATTCTGATTCTGTGCCCACTGGATACGCACTCAGAAGTAGATTAGCTGATCACATGACCATGCCAGCTTTTTGAGGAATAGCTGTTCTGTTCTCCATAATCCCTATAGTAAAAATGTATTCCTACCAATGGTACATGAAATTGCCCTTTTCAGTTGCATTTGTAATGTTTTGTTTTTCCTTATGTTCATAGGCATAGCTGGGGTGCTGCATCTAATGACTTTTCTATTGCTGTGATAAATTGCTATGAGCCTGTTCCTTCTCTTTATATAGGTGTTCCTTCCTTTATTTCATATATGCCATGACCTTCTCCTTTTCACAACCTTTGCTTTCTGTTTTCATGATCTACACACAGCGATCCTGCATGTATGGCAAACTGTCATTATCTTCAGGTCTTTGCCCGGGCTGCTCCCAAACAATGATCCCAGCTGGGCCTGTTGCCTGCTCATCTCCCTTCTGATGGAAGGTGTCTTAGCTATTGCTGTTATAAAGTACACTGACCAACTTGGGAGGGAAGGGCTTATTTCAAGCTTATGGTTCTATATCACAGCCCATAACTAACAAAACTTAGGGCAGGAACCTGAAGGCAGGAATTGAAGCAGAAGCCATGGGGAATCCTGCTTATTGGCTAGCTCTTTGTGGCTTTCTCAGCCTGCTTCCATAAAGCGATCAAAACGACTACCTGCCACGGTGTGGAACTAACCACAGTAACCTGCTGTTGTAGTTTTAAAAGGCAGTGGAAGAAAAGCAACACATACACCAGAACTCACATGGAGGGTTTATTGGGGGAAGGGAGGTGAAAGCATCGGGTTTGGGGAGACTGTGACTCTGGGCACTGATCCCTGGTCTTGTGTTTGTAGAGTGGTGTTTTGTTCCTTCGTTTCTGTTGTCCTTTCTGGATCTTAGGAGAGTGTGGCATCTGTTCCTGAGTAGGGAGCTCTGGGATCCTGAGAAGTACAGGGGTCCAGGTAAAATGTGTTTTTAGGTATTGGGAGCTGACACTTAGGTATGGGGGTGGGCTGGCAGGGCCTGAGAGTCCATAGGAGGGTGGACAGTAGGGTCCCAACAGGATCTGCTTAGTTCCCTAATAATGGGGCATAGAGTGAGGAAAGGTCACAGCAGAAAGTCTGCTACAGAGCTCGAGATGACACTCGGGATGGACTTGGAGGAGAAATACTTTAAAATGTAGGTATTTATTAACATTGCCCAATGTTTTAAATCTTTTCAACTCTGATCATTCATTCATTTTTTTTTCCTTCCTCTCCCCCTCCTCTCATTCTCTTTCTTCCTGGGCTTCCTGAAGAACCATCTCCAAGTTCAGTGTTGCTTCTTCTTCTTGACCTAGCCTGTGGTCATTTTAAACAGCACTACTTTATTTAACTCTTTGAGGTTTCAAGTCTTGTTTTTTTCAAATTCTCTTTGCTAAATTTTTCATTCATATTCCTCATTGTCTTCCTAATTCCATGTCATTGTTTCTCTGTGTTCTCTTGCAGTTTACTGAACATTTCAAATCTCCTTTTAAATTCTCTTTTGTGTATTTGTTTGCAAGCATACATGGAAGGGGTGTGTGCACACTCACATTGAGTGCTGTGCAGTGATGACATTAGAACATTCCATAGTGCAGGCAGGAGGGGGCGCTCATTAGTACTAAAAACTAAATAAGCTTAGAAGACTCAGAAAATAAATGTACTTAGAAATCTCAGGAAGCTCCTAAAACTTAAAAAGTTCACAAGGGCCCCCCCCCAGGGTTTGTGGGGAAATGAATCTCTGACTCTGGCAAGTCACGCAAAGAGATCCAGGAACACAGTGTCCCTGAGCCATCACATGCTTGAGTGGGCGTTTCACTTTGAGACAGATGTGCTTCTGTAAGTAGCTCCTTATCCATAGTCTTGTACAAATAAACACCTGATAAACAAGCTACTTGGGACAGTTGTGTCTTTGGCGTCTCACCAGTGCCCTGTCCAGAGTAAACTGACAAGTTTTTACTTATCTCTAGGAAAAGGCATGTAACAAGAGGCCAGATGCCATCCTCTGGTGTTGCTCCTGGCTATTTCTTTTAAGCCTGGGTCTTAACTGAGCTAGTGTTCACCAAGTACACTAGGCTGGCAGCCCAGCCAGTACCACCTCTCCAGCTCCGGGAAGCATGTCCTACTACTTGGCTTTTTACATGGGCATTGGGGTTTGGGCTCAGGTTCTTCTGCTGCACAAGGACTTCACTATTTCCCCAGTCTCCATTCCTTAACCAGGTGTTTTGTATCTATAAGTATGTCTGAATCCTTTCCTAGAACTGTTTTCCTTTGGAGGCAGACTGCCTTGTTTTCTATATTCCTTTCACAGCTGTTCTGAGATTTGTGTATCTAGTAGATGAAGTTTCTCCTTGTAAGGTGCTTTTTGCAGATTACTCCTGAAAATGTATACTGTGGTACTGATTTGCTATAGGCATTGGCTTGACTTCCAGGTGGGCACCACAGTGTTGTCTTCCATGGCTCTGTTAGCTGTGTTTGATTTGAGACAAAGTGTTTACCTTGGTGGAGTTATCTCTGTAGAGCTTTGAAAGTGGGGACACCTAAGAGTCCAGGGAAACACGGTACAAGTTTTGGCTAAGAGGTGCTCAGGCGTGGCTAGCCTTACAGTGCAAGTGGTGGCCTCTCTTAACAAAGGGGAATGTCCTCTAGCACACTGACACCACCTCTGCTTCTAGCAAGCATCTCTGGGAGGCTGCCTCCATGGTGGTGAGGGGACTGTAGTACTTCTCCTCTGACTAGTTGGCCAGTGGTACAGATGCAGAAGAAAGCTGAGTGGGATGTGGTGGTGACAGGGAACACAATACTCCCTGTAATGCTTGCCCATCCTGACAGCATGGTGGAGAGGCAGTGGAACTGTGTACACAGGAGGTACCATGGCGCCCTTCTCTGAAGTGGCAGCACACACCTGCTACTGGGAACTGGTCCATTTAGCCCTGCTTGGGTTGGTGGATGGTTGGAGCTGACACTTTCCTCTGCCTCCTTCAATTGTAGTACGCATCAAGGAACAGGACAGCTGGAGCTACAATCAAGGCTAGTCAAGGCACCTCAGACATCCAAGAACAGAGAGCAGAGGAAACCATATTCCTCTACCCTGTCAGACACCTTGAGAGAGGTACAGAGGGAAGATGTCAGCCCCAGTAAGAACTGTAGTATTCTCTGCTCATTCTGTGGTAGTGCCTGCCCTACTAGGAGATGGCTCAGGCTAGAGTGGAGGAAAACTGCATTGGAGTAAGATGTGGTGGTGTATGTCTTTAATCCTAGTGCTCAGGAAGTAGGGGTAGGTGGAGCTCCTTAAGTCCAAGTCAACCTGGTCTACATGAGTAAGTTTCTGGGCAGCCAGGGCTAAATAGAGAAAGTGCCTAAAACAAAACCCAAACCAAAAACTAAGCATTAAAAAACAAAACAACTAAACCCAAAATCACAATTTGGGAACACTCTTCCTTTCTATAGTTATGCACACCTCTCAGGGCAACAGCTGGAGCTACTGAGTTGTTCAATTCCCTCTTAGCAGACACCTGTGGGCAGGGCCAGTGCTGGGTACATAGTGAACCATTTATATTTTGTAATAGGCAGGCACAGCAAGACACACCTGTCTTTAGTCCTAACGCAGGCCAGTTCTACACACTGCCAACCATGTCCTTGGTTTCAGATGACAAATGCCCTATTCTCCCAATTTGTACATTCTGCTGAACAATGCTGGAGTCACAGGTAGCTAACCCAAGCCAGTAATACCTGTAGGTTCAGAGAGGCTCTGGTCTCTAGACCAGTCTAATATAGTTTATTTCCAAAGAGGGCTTCTATCTGCAACATCCTTGTTACACACTACAAGACATGAGGTTCCTTTTCAAAGGCATACTTTCCCAATTTCTTTCTTACTGATTGCAAAGTTCTCACATTCACTTTTTAAAAATGCATTACAATATACTTGTATTTTACAAGTGTTCTCAGGTTTACCATCCACACAGAATTAAACTTGGGTCCTGGGGAAAAATGGTCAGTGCTCTTAATCTCGAAGTCATCTCTCCAGCCCAGACACTAAGTTTTTAAGTGATTTATTACATAATATTTAACTGATATCAGAAAATGCAAAGAAAAAGAAAAACAGAAACCACTCTTTTCTTTTTTTTAACACTTTTATTTATTTATTTAATTATTTGCCTTGGTGTTTGCCTGGAACTGAAACTACAGACAGTTGTGAGCTGCCATGTGGGTGCCGGGAATCGAACCCGGGTCCTCTGGAAGAGCAGATGGTGCTCTTAACTGCTGAGCCATCTCTCCAGCCCCGAAACCACTCTTTTCAAACATAAGATGAGAAGGTATATGATTCTGGATGCTTTATTATAAACTACAAAACTGAATACAATGGGAAACAATTGTAAAGTCCTCACAGTAATAATCAACATTTAACTCTTTCAAAGTTACTAGCTCTATTAGGTTTATATGGAAGTGCCTGAATTTTGTATTCATAAAATGAATTACAACATATCATATGAGTTTTGCTAGGACTTTTTTCTATGTTAATGTAAATATCTCTAATATAACTTGATTGTTTTGTCTGTTCAAAGGAGCTACTTTAGATAACTATTGAACTGCAGCAGCTTTTCCAGGAAACCTAACAGGCTTGTATCCCTGTGCTGGATGTGAATGGTACTGATTTCAGGGAAATTAGCATCTAACATTGTGCTTTATATAACTTCTGGCAATTAGAAAATATTAAAGTGCTTGAGAAGTAGTCTACAATTATGTTCACAGAGGACTTGCAATCTACACATGTACCAACAAAAATATTTTAAAATTAGAGTAGATATGCACTGTTAAAATAGATTTGCATTGTTGAGGCGTATATTAAACATTGCATAGTTCTGTATTCACTGCCTGACTTTGCATTGCTGTTGCAACACAGGAAGCTTTAAGATGTTACTACCTTCTAAGGTAGAATAAATCTAGAGACTAGACTCTATTAATCACCACATTTAACAAGTCTTCTTTAAGTCAAGATTCCTTCCATATCACATCACTATCTGCTTTGTACTGAATTGACCTGGGTCTATCTCAGGAGTTTCTAAAGATGAGCAGTGTTCATCAGCTGCATCATATCATGGAAAGCATGAAAAGTCATCTGAACTAGCTTTTCTGAATCAGTCTCCAGACATGACCTCCACGCCGAACATGCCACCACAAACCTGTGAAATACAATACATGAATGGTTATGCCACAGTTTCCAAGTTGTGATGTTGGATGTTCCATCTGACTGCTGACACATAAAATATGAATTCTTGATGATGTGAGGTATATGTAACCTGAAATAATTGAGCCACAGTTCCACACACTTATACAATGCTATGAACCTCTAGAGCAATGTTTAAACACAACCAATCAACCAGCTAAACAACCACCCATCATAACCACCTAATCAACCAACCACCCACCAACCAACAACTAACCCAACCAACAAACCAACCACTCACCAACCAACTAGCCAGTCACCAACCACCCACTCACTACCTGCCAACTAACCCAACCAACAATCAACCAACCACCAACCAACCATCCACCCACCAACCACTAACCGTCAAACAACCAATCAACCAGAGAAATAAACACAATCTCACAACTTTCTTCATAAAAGCTGCAGCTAGAATGGGTTCCATTATGAGCTCATGTCGCTCTTTATAATAAAATCTGACCTGTATAGCACTGGAGAACATTTTTAAAGGAGAGAAAAAAATAGGGACTGCTAAGAAATGGAGAAAAGATATTTCTACAAGGTCTCTTAAGGCAAGTCTTGCCTTTTACCATCTCCTACTAGATCCCTGTAATAGTATAATTCCAGATCTGGAAAGTGAGAAAAGGGGGCTCCAGGGAGCTGGAGTAAACAGGAGAGAAGCCTGGCTTCTGTAAGACTCCAGCAGAACATGTGGCTCCTACCTTTCATGAACTAGCCTTGCAAGGTCTTTAGGAAGTTTGTGGATAAAGCTCAAAGCCAAATAAGCAGGGTAAAGATTCTGGCTAGCCATGCAACCTTCTAACAGTGATGGCAAAGCACATCATTAATGTGGGCTTTAGCTCAAGCAAAACAAAATAAAAGCATGTTCTGCCCTACTGTTCTAGTAACCTAATGATAAAGCTTTTGGGGGCAATGTCAAAGAACCTGAGGCCTCTTGTATGCTAGGAAGTTAAGCTACTGTTGAGTTATACCCTCAGACAGAAACTGGCTCTGCATGCTTTTAGCAAGTACTAAAACACATACGGGAACCCTGAAGTTGTGCCTTATATTAATCTAAGAGCA
This sequence comes from Sigmodon hispidus, assembly GCA_004025045.1. Lineage (NCBI taxonomy): Eukaryota > Metazoa > Chordata > Mammalia > Rodentia > Cricetidae > Sigmodon > Sigmodon hispidus. The sequence continues at coordinate 75,862 of PVIH01009253.1, read as the reverse complement.
ATTTCCAGCTATATCAAAATGTTTCTAAGATTCACCACCTGCTTGATACCAACTGGCTCAGGCTGGTGCTAATCACCCATAGGCCAGCTTGAGTCCTCAAGGCCTGGCTGGTGGGAAGAGATTCATGGGTCTGTGTAATGCCACAAAGTGGGAGAGATTAAGATGAGAAAGTACATGGTGGAGAAGTAAAAGAGAAAGAGAAGCAGATGGTTCATGTGCTGTAGAAAGAGGCAGAATGGAAGAAGTAAAGATGCTGAGGGAGTAGGCCAATGTGAGTGGTCCAGGTACTGCCCCGGGTCATGGTGTACTCTGGGCCAGTGTGCTGCCAAGGGCCAGGTCTGAATCCATGGCCTACAGCAGCCATGGTCTGAGTTGACATCTGAGGGAGACTTGTGTTACCATCAAAGGACTTGCAGATGCTCTAGATCTGAGCTGTCCCCTGGGGCCACGCTGGTTTCTGAGAGCCATGTAGCCATTGGGGCACAAGGATCTGAGTGGTCTGTGCTGTTACTGGGGCAATGGTGACATCCAGGCTGGCTGACGTTAAGAACCATGTCTTTGTTCATGGTCCTACTGTAGTTAGTCAATGTTGAAGTCCAAGGCCAGAGCGTGGAACCATGTGTGATGAAATATGAGTGCCACGCTGAGCCAACCCTGCCCTTTGCTAGGCCTGGGAGGGCTGGCTATGCCTATTGCTGGACACTGCAGCAAGAAAGTTGGCTCCAACACTTGGGAGAGATGGCCTCACCCCTCACACATGCGAAAACTGGCCCTGATGGCATAGGCTAGAAGAGCTGGCTCTACTCCTCCCCTGAGGGCATCCCAAGTGGCCTGGATAGTCTAGCTCAGATACCACCACCACTCACATCCAGGACCTCGGGATGGCCCACCCTAACATATACCCCATCTATGTCCTGCTGGAGTAATGTGAAAGGACAGGTCCTGAGGAATGATCCCACAGGCTCTCCATGACTTGGGGCAGCACCATGACTACAAGACATCTGAGAGGAGTTTAGGTGAGGGTCCAGTGATGATGGTGCCAAAACCAGAGGCCTGGAACTGGACCAATGACTTACTGCAATGAACACTTGCAAACAGAGCTAATTAGACAAAAGGAATGTACTGTGTGACACACTGCAGCTCCCATGAAGAGGTATTGGAGAGGCAGGAAAGATGTAGGAACAAAGAGGTTTTGTTTTTTTAAATTTCTTTTGGGGAAAACACAAAGAAGGGTAAGGGATAAATATGGAGGGACTGGAAGATGAGCAGAATTGGGGTACATGATGTGAGATTCCCAAAGATTCAATAAGTAAATTATATTTTAAAAAGAAAGACAAGTTTCTAAGATTAACTATTTGTATTTAAGAATTTATGTTATATTACTTTTGTCTTAAAAACTAGTAAAATACTTCATAAAACCTGTAGTTGGAAATTACATTATGAAGTAAAAAAAGCTACTTTATACTTATAGCATAATTTGTAATGGTGGGAAAACAAGATAGAAAAGTAATTAACAAATTGTGGAAATTTATTTCATGGAAGACTGAAAATTATTCTTCACTCCATGAGTAAGTCCTTCATATGAAAGGTTAAATCAGTCAACTTTAAACTACCTCAAAGCATAGTTAATGACAGTTGAAACTGCTTAGAATTAGTGAAAATAAAATATAAAATTATGCAAAATAATTATGATTCACATTACTAGAAGTGGTAACATATTACAAAATAGAAGTAATAGCTAATGATTATCATGTGCAATGAAATGGAAATTTTATGTAACTTTCTATTTTTCACATTTTATATTTTTTTTTACAATGGGAATATAGTACCTTTAAAGAAACATAATATGTCAAACTACTTTAAATCATACAACCTTCAAATATGGACACAATACCAAGTATTTCATCTGAGTAGTGTGATTTTATATGCTTATACACTTGGAGATTGTGTCAAAGATTTTTGGTCTTCAAACTCTTATGAAAAAGTATCAAGATCCACATATAACTTGTTATTTCAATTTTAATTTGTACATTAATGTGCACACAAAATCTATGGAGTTATATAATCCAGGGTCTCAGGGGCCAACAGTGACAAGTGGCTATGCACAAAGCATACAAAAGGAAAGCAAATATAAAATTCTCTGAAGGGAATGTATAAAAATGAATCACCAGAAATTGAAATGCTAATGTCCTGTGTACTACTACCGCGTTTTCTATATCCTATCTGAAGCTCCCCAAGCCTGACTTCAGTCTGCAGATACAGACCCATATATATGGAGGGCCACAAATATTTATAAAATTTTGACTTGCCAACAAATGTGTTTTATAGATCAAATACATTTTTTTTTAAGTTTACAGGTTTTCACAGATGATGGCATTATTAAAACATCCTGAAATATAACTCTGCATAAAAGCTCCCAAAGTGAGCAAGTGAGATTTTACACTCTCAGCAAGTGAGATTTTACAAGAATCTCAAAAGCAGAGTATAAAAATATCAATATATTTTAAATACTCAAGTGGTAGAGTGGCTGCTCCTGTAGCAATTGACAGATAATGCAAATAAAATCATAGTATAGATAAATACTAAAATCACAAATGTATTATAGCTCCTACTCTACCCTGAGAATAAAGGGGAGTAGGCTTACCTGTCATCTCTGATATGGTAGAAAAATCCATATCCATTATGTACCATGGGAACCACAACTCCCTGGATTCGTAAGTAGCCAACCAGACTTGTTGAGAGAACAAAATTTCCACCTCCTCCACTGTGTGGCACAAAGAAAAGATGTTCATTAGATGTATGTACTGTGTTCCTTTTAACATCCAGGGAAAACCATGTGATAAACATGATGGCCCACTACCTCAAGTTACCTTCTGGAAAAAAGTGGGTCCTCAAACAGCTCTGGAACAGGGAGACCTTCCTCTTTTGCTATGAGCAAAAGACCTAGAAGGTGACGGTCAAATCCTGCAATGAAATCCCAAACCTGAAGTCAGAAAAAAAAAAATCTTCCAGTAAAAGAATTTTTAAACAGAACAACAATTCAAGCTAAGCATCTGCTGTGGAACTATGCTTTTTGTACTGTAAATATTAGTTTAATAAAATGCTGATTTTATTAAATCAAGCAGCTAGACAGGAAGTAGAGGCGGGGCAACCAGACTAGGAGGATTCTGGGGATCAGAAGTGAAGAGAGGACAGTGAGATGCAGAGGAAGTAGGCTGACAGTGCTGCACTGAGCACCAAGTCATGTGGCTAAACATAAATAGAAATACGGGTTAAGTTAAAGTGTAAGAGTTAGCAAGTAATAAACCTGAGTCATAGGCCAATCAGCTTGTGAGTAATATAAGCCTCTGTGTGTTTCTTTGGGACTAAGGGACTGGCTGGGTGGGACCCAGCAACTTTTGACTGCTAGTACCTTTTCCATTCGAACAGTCTTTCATCATCTTATTATGCTTGGCAAAAGCTTGTAACATTTTTTGCTGCCGTTCCAGAAGCTGTATCAAGAATGAAAACAATAATTTTCAATACAAATCAATTAATTAGAACAATAACAAACTGTATAACCTAAATACACAGCAGCAAAAGATGACTAATAGCATCAATGTTAGGATGTGCGTGAAGGAAAGGGTTCAGAATTAGAACCATGATGCAGGCCCCCATCTTTCCCTAACTCTACTGCCTTCCTTTCCCCATAAAGCCTTGATTTTTTTTAATTTTCTTTTTTTCCTGAAATTGTAAAGAGCAACTGAAAACTGCTTTGAGATATTTGTAATATTAATAAATGCACAAAAAGTAGAATTTTAAAACTAAAGCATGACCAAAAATATAATTTCTATGAAAACTAACATAATTATGTCTCTTTAAGTTAAAACAGGCAAAATTTTAAATTAACAGAGAAAGAAAGGCAGTGTTGTCTAAATATTTAAAGTGATTCAAAAATCAAACACACACAACCAGTTCTGATCCTAGTGACTTGAAACAAAAGCCAGATCTCAGCTGCATGATGAAAAGGAATCTAGAGGTCTTAGGAGAGTTCCTCACTGTCCTGATGATGCTCTAAAGGTATATTAACAGTGCTGAAAAATGCAAACTGAAAATGTCTGGCTTAGAAAATGAAACAAATGGGCTTCTTTTTAGATCTGCTGCCTAGTATTTCTAGCATACTTCAACAGCAAATCAATACTTTGCAAACTTTAGGAAAAATTCCTTAAAATGCTTTAATGATCTGTGGGAACAGAAGCAAAGAAGTCATTCAGAGATCCATCCTGTGCATTTCTCCTTCCCAATACTCACACTGGCAGAGGGATCCTGCATGGACTGGCACCACCTGATTGCCTCTACTGTACACGAGCGCACAGTCTCTGTTCGGCCATGGTAAAAGTATCTTGTCATAGCTGTTTCATAGCAGCAACCGGGGCTAAAATAATTTTTTAAGAGTACCATAAGAAAATGTTCTGAGAACTGAGACGTTCAAGAGCAAGAAAACAGTCTGATAATTCAGGCTATTTTAAATGCTAAGCTGCTTCCAGGTTATAACAGGGATGCTTCGTAATCTGTGACAGGCATTTTCCCGCAAAGCCTCCCAGTGGTTTGTGCCTCTTGCTATTCATGCTTTGGCACATTCTAAAAGTGAATTGGAGTTAGTGACTTCCATTTAACACAGAGAAAATAACAAAAGTAAAGGGCTGTTAGGTTACAAAGAGAGTTCTCCTTTTTACTTCCTTGCTCTGAAAAAAAGCTAATTACCATGGTAGGAACCACTCTATGGAGTAGGCTAGGCAGGGAAAAAAATAAACAAGTTTCTGTAGACAGCACTTAGGAAGTAGCTGAGATTTGCTAGTATATTTGTGACTGATCCTGGATGTAGAACCTGCCTTAGGAGGGCTGACAGATAAACATACAGCTCTGAAAAAGACAACAAGCCCATGAGACATGTACCAGCTAAACTGTGTTGTATTTTACTCACCTAAGGGAACCATGATACAGTGAATGCTTGTGTTCTAAGTCATGGTTTTGGTAATTTGTTACACAGAATACATACAGAGTTCCAGGATGTTGAATGATGAGAACTGAGAAATTCCCAAGAAAAAGAGCTGTTTCCCCAGCTGATGAATGATATAGAGCTCTAGACACAAAGTGTTCTTCCTTTGCTGGAAGCTAGTTACAGCCGTGAGGATCAGGCTAGTTAGAGTCGAAGCCTGAATGCCCACACCTGGGGCTCGGTGGTGAAGGTAACATCTCTTTAAAAAGGAGTGGGAGAAGAACTTGATAGTGGATATGATCTGAATACATTGTTCATATATGCAAAATCATCAAAGAATAAATAAAGGTGTTTTATTAAAAATAAAAAAGCTGTATATCCTTACTTATGCCTATAATCTCAGCTAATAGGCAAACTGAAGATAGAAGGTCATTTGAATCTAGGAGTTTGAGATCAGCCTGGATAACAAAGCAAGACTTTGTCAAAAGGGGGGCGAAAAGGGAAAAGAAGGAAAAAATGAGGCAGTAAAAGTATCATCATTATGTAAGCTGTAATTAAAAGGGAAACTTGATAAAGATAATAACAAAGGCTATATTCAGGAAGCTAGGAACGGCAGCTGAATATACTCAGGAGGCTAAAGCAACCCTAACGTGTAACACGGTAAGATTCCATTTCAAAGACCAATAAAACCGATTCAGGAAGGAATGTTTGGGAGGGGGTATTGGGTGACAAGTAACTGAAACAGAACACCAATAGCATTAACTAATTAATTGACTGTCATAAAAACAATAACAATAAAAGAACCGATGCCCATCAATTCTCTGGCTTTTCCTCCTAGCTCAGAGAAAATGAATGAGAAAGAGCAGCACTCCAGAGAACACTGGAAACTCAGGAGACTACACAGAATTACACAGAAATGACCAGTTCCTTCATTAAATGAAGTGCAAGAGGAGGAAGACAAGAAAAGAAATTCTTATGCTTAAAGATTTAAAGACAGATCAACCAAGAGCAACACGTACAGCTCATACAAGCATTCTGTCTGCATTCCCAATGCTGGCTGCAATGAACTAGTTTACAGCAAGGCAGTCTTATAGAAGCCAGAAGTTAAGAAAAGCTGGATTTTAATTTTTTTAAAAAAGGCTCTCAAGACTTTGTATACTTGTCAAGAAAACCAGGACTTATAGGCTAAGATGTGGAGAGAAAAAAATAGTTTGTTCAACAAGTTATGTAATGCTGCTTTCTTCTGTCCAAGGAATTTAACATTTCTTAAGATTCATGAACAGAGAGATTGCAGAATGGACAGGAGGCTACTGGTGAGCAAAGAGGCTGGGCAGCGCTGTCAGCACTGCCACTGGCAGCTAAAACACCACAAGCAACAGGATGGGAGTGGCCAAGACCACAAACAGGCCTATCCATTCTCAGTTGATACAGAAAAGCCTCTATAGCCATGTAAGCCAATTTCCATAACAAACCTCATCCCTAAATAACCCCCAGACTGTACGGACATACACAAAATAGTTTGATTCTATGAAAAATCCTAACATAGACTTGTTCTTTAAATGATAGATAGATAAAATGATTTTAAATAGACTACAGATCTACATTAAGAATAATTATAAAATCTTAGAAAAAAACAGGAAAATTGTTACTGCTTTGGATTTGATTTCATTGATAAGCAACAAAAGAAAAAATACATTAGATCTTATGTAATATAACTGTGTGGGTCAAAGGATACTGTGAAGAGAGCAAGTGACATTCCCAGAATGGTAGCTAATGCTTGCAAGCCATTAACATGTACACAATTTCACATGGTATAAAGCCTTCCTAGAGAGTGGAGCCTTCAAAAATATCAAACCACCGTGACAAAGAACCAATGGGAAAAGCTGCACATCTAATAAACTGGTAGGACATCAAAGAAAGAAAAGGAAAATCCACTGTGGAGTTAGGAAGTAATAGCCACATAAAATACATACTCTCGGAAGGCAAGATATGAAGAGGAACTATGGCTTACCGTCCATGAAGTCTGTAATAGGCGAGCTGAAGTGCAAGCTGAATAAAGGTATCAGGATGCAATGCCTCCTTCTTGGTGAGCTTTTTGCCAAAAGAAGTGAAAGTACGTGCTGTAATCTGTACATCAGACGCCTAACAAAGTTAAACAGGAGCAGTGAAAAATCACTGGAAAGAAATAGTTCAAAGGGGGATCAAATTATTATTTGCATTAATCATCAGATGTAAAGAATTAATGATATTAAGGTTATAATTTTACAATGTTTTATGAAGCCATGCGTGGGTAATAGGCACATTTTCATATATGGCAGCTAACAGAGAAACACTAAAACCTAAAGGAAAAATGAAAAGCCTACTTACCCCTTTGAGGTGTTGAGCTCTGGCTTGGGAGATGTCATTTAGTATTTTCTCATCCACAGTGAAAACAAGCTCCTCTGGAAGTGGTATATCCCGGACTCTTTCTGAACCCTGAAAATACAGGACTTTAACTATGTCTGTGAAAACATGAGCACAAAGGGTGATGGGCCTGTTCACACATACCTTCCATCTTCCTTCAGTCTCTAAGACTCTCTCATCCACATAATGGGCAACATTCACCATAACCATTGCATCGTAAGGAGCATGCTGAAATGACAATACAAGATTTTGAGTAGTTTGGGTGAAATTAAAATCTGACCTAGCTTTTTTTTCTTCACTTTTAATGGATATGCCCACCTTTCCAGTACATGACTTCCTAATGTTGAAATCATACAACTGTTTCTACACAATAAGAATTGCTTATTTTTCAAGATGAGGAAAGAATGAATAAGCATTCAAAACTGAAAGCACATAGTAGGGCTTGGAGTTTTGGCTATGTATTGGTAAATACAATCCAAAAAAGTTACTGGGAGTCCAAGCAGGTGCACCTCGAGTCATGTAAAAATAAGTATAATAATCAGGTGAGGACATTAGACTAAGGCCATTGAGATGAGCATGAACATCTCTAGCTAAGAGGGGACCACTAAGTAGGTACTAGAAAGCAGGGCCACCATGTTCAGATCTGTAAGAATGCCTAGACACTGCAAAAATAACTTGCAGTTAAGCAGTGGGAAAGATGGGCTGCATTACTTTTATCACCTACTTATCAACAATCTACCTACTTCTGGAATAATAGCTACTTCACTATTCTTTAGGTGACCAACATATTCCTCTGTGTTAAGTTGAAGGAGACTGAGCCTATGCATGAGACTCCAAGGTTAGACCATGGCCTAGGCCAGGCTAATACATTGATTCCTAAGGACATGCGTTTTACACAAGCCAATAATAAGCAGTGAGAAGTATTCCAGGGCCTTTCCACAGAAGTCAAACAGCTAAGAGGTCTGTAGTGACCCTACAGTTCTAAATGTAAGAACAACATTGGTCAGTCTGAAAGCAGCTTCAACTGCAAACATAACGAAATATCTTTATAATGAAAATATCCATACACTCTATGTCTGCATTGTCCATATTTAAGAATAACTACACCAACATCTTTCATAACTAATTCTGGATTAAATTTCATCAAATAAGACTGAATGAATAATTAATAAAACCATTAGCAAGATTAGAGCTGTAAGTCTTTGTAGATTGCTTGCCTAACATGCACCCAAACCCACTGTTCCACCTCTACCACCAAAACAAAGCCCACTGCAGGCTGAGGCTTGGTCAGGTCTGGTTTCCTTTCCTGGGTTTACAGATTTCCCAAGAGGAAGACCGAGCTGGTCAAGTCCAAGGAAAAGATAAAAGAGAAACAAGGTAAAATAGTAGACATTCCTAGACATTTTACTGTTTATAGTCTAGTGTCCCAAAGAGCCTGCCATTTTAGGAAAATAGTTATGTAGTCCTCTCCCTAAGCATAGAGAATCTATGTAATACCAAACTGTATCTTTCAAATTACGGTGTAAATTTTAGCAAGAAAATAGGTTTTCAAATTTTTTCACTGTTTTCTAAAAGTATTTTTTCTTTTCTTTTTGAGATTATATTATTACAGTAATTCCCCCTGTAAGGCCCCCCCACATTCCCCTTTTAGCTCTCTTTAAAATTCATGACCTCTTTTTTCATGATGGCAGTTATAAGCATATGTATATACATATATGCTTCTAAATATAACCTGCTCATCTGTGTAATGTTACTTGTGTGTTTTCAGGGATGACCATTTGGTACTGGACAATCAACTGGTGGGCTCTTCCCTGGGGAGAGCTGTTTGATGACAATAGGCTTTAAGGTATTACACTGCAAAAAAAATTACATTCAAAATCCTTTTTGCATGCTCCAAACTGTTAGCCTGTAGCAGAGGAAAAGAGCTTGATCTATGCTCTGCTTTCACTGATAATTCACACCTAAACCTTTTATTATAATGACATAAAACTAAAAAAAAAGTTTTCTTACACTACACCACAGTTTGGCAGATATATTTGTAGTTTACTATACTTAAGTTAACTTAAGAAAGTAGAGGGGCGGGGCTAGCACCCTGGTAACAAGTACTCACATCACAACAACAGCCGAATACTCCATTAGCAAAGGAAATCAAATTATAGGATTTGTCACCCCAGCGAACTGCTGGATCTCCACTAATAAGCATTTTGAAGACCTAAAATACATTTTATTTTTCAAAATTAAAATGTTCTGACATTAGTTTGCAAGTAGACTTTTACATATCATTTTAATTTTTATTTTTAAGTCAACCAAATGTAATAAAATGGCAGTTCTGTTAAGATTCAACAGAAAAGAATAATTCTGGGTCTGATTTCAGCTACCTTTTAAATCTCAAGTTATGAAAATCTAACCAGAAAATATAATGCTAATTCATTATTCATTATTGTTCCCAAATTAAAAGCAGAAACATTTTGAAACTTAGGTAGTATAAGAAGCCTAATAAGTTCAGCATAAAATGTCTTAACAATTCATATGCCACTAGATAATTTGTTTCAAACTGTAGATTCTGGTACACTAATGAGTCAAGAAGCAATTTACAGCAGCATAAATATTCCTTACAAACAATAAAACAGAATAAAAATAACAGAGTACATGACAGACAGTAAAGGTAACCATTGTTTTATGAAGCTTCCATTAAATGTATATGGAAGTGTGCAAGTGCGTAAAAGCAATACCCAGGGTAGGGAAATATAAAATATAAACAAGCCACATTTACCTTTGTGCTCACTTAAGCAGTCAATGTGTTCAATAAAACTAAATTACTTGCTAGGGTGATATAATTCAATCAGAAGCCACCCTGATTGGTGCATGTACAATGGTGTGGGTTACAGGTAGAATCAGATATCACCGTTGGAAAGAGAAGTTAACTTGCCTGTATTCCATGCAAATATTCTATGTATGCAATTGATGAAAAAGGTTAGAAAACATTGACATGCATGTGAATAATAGCCACATTTCTTTAAACAAGGTTCAAATACATCTAAACAGACCTAAACATCACGTACTTACAGAGCCCTATTCACTATGTATGAGATTTAACTTGGTACATAATATAGTTAATAGCTGAAAAAAAAATTAAGAGCCTGATTTAAAAAAAAAATTTTCATGTTCAACAGATAATAAGAGTCATCCAGAAAATTGTGAAGAAAGATAACAGGACAGAAAGTTACCTGAGAAAAATCTTCTGGGGTTACATGTGGACTGGTGTCTTCCATGGAATACACAAATAAACTGGATTGAATTTTCTCTAATAAAGTCAAATTCTCTGGGTCCAGACCAATCAGATATTCTCTAGCCTAAGGGCAAGGAGATGGCTATATCTTACAATTTAAATATAACACATCTAGAAAATATCAAGATTTCATTAGAGCAAGTCTATTAAGAACAGAATAAGATTGTAATCAACACAGAGACCATAACTGGATAATGTGCAGAGAGTGAGAGACTTTTGAGTGTTCAGCCCTGAATGGGATGTCTCTGTCACATCCCTCAAAGCTCATGGATCCATACAGAAGAGGGTGGTGATGGGCAGCTCTAAGGAAACAGCATTTTACAGACACAGCAGGGAAGGTGCACATAAGAACTCACAGAGACATGGCAGTGTGCACAAGGCTGCACAGGCTCAAGGTAGGCACAATCCCCTCACGGTGGGCACAGGGGGAAGTGGGCACAGAGTCCCACCCCTAGTCACAAGTGATAACTGCTGGGAGGGAAAACCAGTTTCCCCTGTTTATTTATAAACCAGCCCCACTCCAGGCAGGCTCATGCTCCCATGTAGCTGGTGAACAAAATCTGATTCTGGGTTTTTAGTGGCTTTTTCTTTCGTTTTTAGGAGACGGAAAAACATGAAGTTGGGTGGATAGAAAGGAGAGAAGGATCTTGGAGAAGCTGTATGATAAAAATATACTACTTAAAATTTTCAAAGAATAAAAACAAAAATGAAATTAGCACACAAAAAGAAGAATGATATAAATTATCACCTTTGCCCACCGAGTCCGCTCCTCACTAGTTAATGCTGCAACGCTCGGTCCAGCAGGCTCACCATAGCATTTCTTGTGGATATAGGTCAGTTGTCTGATGGAAGATTAAAAAAAAAAGCACACTCAAAAAGAGCATGGACAGGACACATAGGAATTACAGAAGTCTATACACAAGCACACACTAATATATAGGTGTGTACATGTATGCATTTTAAAAGTGATTATATAGTCTACTTAGACAAAAAGTATACTGGAGAATATTTTATATTTAAAAAATTAGCTTAGATGATATCATTTAAACTTTGAAAGCATTTTTGGGGTTCAGATAAACAAATACCTTCTCTATGGGAGAATTTGAAAAAGTATTTTTAGTGGTTAATCTTAAAGCTATTATAGACTTCTCATTAAAAATTTATATAAAACTATAGAACTTACTGTGTGTTCAGTTATTATTTGTGTTTTAGCTAGAAACAGAAGTACCATGTAATCAGTTTTAAATGCCTTCGTAAGTATCATTGTATTAATGCTGATAATTATATTCTAGAGAGTTAGCTATATGTGGTGGCCCATGGCCTGTTAATTCACACACTTCAAGAAGGCAAGACAGCATAGCAAGCCTAGACACTCCTGTTGTCTACAGGATCTACCAGATAAAGGGTCTCTTCATCTTGAAACATATAGCAAGCAGATAATGAAGTTTTCAATAAAAAAAAATTTCATTAGTCAAAATTCTACAGTTTTAGCTTTCTCCTTCTTCTTCACAATACGTGCAAAGAACCTACAACTTATAAGTGTCCAGGGGTTACTCAAAAGACTACTGTAGTCTAATAAATGGTCAATAATCACCACCAGTAGCATCCTTTATTTGTGATCACATTATTCAAAAACAGTGGACACAGTTTCCTCCATTTACCTGTATTTGTAACACAGATAAAAACAATACTTAATTTGCAACAAAAAATTCTCTATTTCCTTTATTTTTTGTTTTTATTTGTTAAAACAGGGCTTCTCTTTGTAGCCCTGAAACTCTCTCCATTTATTAAGCTGGATTACATTCAAATTAAGGACTAGTTATCAAAAAAAATTGCTCTAATAGAGCAGAAGACCAAAGAAGCCTCACCTGCTACTCTGTGTAGAATGCTTAACCCAAGAAAGAGCTCTCGTGTAGGAATGAGAGTGCTCATACACCAGTTAGGATGCTTAGTAGGAAAACTGCTGTGAAGCTGTCCTTATCTACTGAAGTGGAGTGACCCAGCCACTATCCTCATCATGAACTTATAGCAGCTGTGGTCATTGGCACTGGGCCTACTAATAAGCATCCAGTAATGAGTGAGGGATTCATGGGCCCTCTCATTTATTCTTGAACTACTGCTGTGGTGGTTTGAATAAGAACGGTCCCATAGGCTCATATACTTGAATGCTTGGTCCCTAGTTAGTACAACTGTCTAGGAAGAGTTAGGAGGTAGGTATGACCTTATGGGAAGAGGTGTGTCCCTAGGGGTGGTCTTTGTGGTTTCAAAAGGCCTAGTCTGTCTTTCTCTCTGTCTCTCAGCCTGCATCATGTGATCAGATGTGAGCTCTCAGTTACTTCTCCAGCACCATGCCTGACTGCCACTACACTTCCCACCACATGACAATGTACTAACCCTCTGAACCTGGAAGCAAGCCTCCAATTAAATGCTTTCTTCTACAAGTTGCCTTAGACATGGTGTCCTTACAGCATCAGAACAGTAAATAACTAAGACTTCTAACAGACTCTCGGAGAAGGGAAGCTCATGATAACACTTGTATACCCACTGCTGGGCCCAGACAGCCCTGGCCAAGCTCCCTGAGTGACAACAAACACAAAGTCGTGCATATGGAGGAGAGTTGTAAGGAAACAGAGAGCTGCCAGGGAGGAAAGGGCAAAAGTCAAGGCAGGGCCATAACAATCAGAGTACAGTCTATATGTGTATAAAATTGTCAAAAAACAAATTAATTAATTAAAAATGCATAATTCTTCTAAAAGTTAGCTTAAAAACCTGAGAAGCTCTGGCGGAGTAATCAGAGATCCTTCGTGCAATACATCAAAGACAAAAGCTCTGCCTCGACACAGCACAGCAATGTGGGTTGGACAATGCCCTTCACTCTCTGTAAAAACACAGAAAACGTAAGATTCAATAAAGCTGCATTCAGCCAACAGAATATAATTCCTCTAGCATGTTTTGATCATGTGTGTGATATAAAATGCATCACCTGGACAAAGTCCTCATGAAAGAGGGAAGGTGAGGGCACTGTAATGAACGGGAAGTTATGCTCAGACAACAGTAAATCTGGTCTGCTCTTCAGCAAGGGAAGCAGACACGGGACCGTGCACTGCATATTTCAAAACGCTAGGAGAAAGGACTTTAGTTTGCCATAAAGACATATGTCTGAGAAGACAGGCATATTTAACTTGACTTTACAATGCAAACATGCATTAGCACCATACGTAAATATATACAATATACAACTTTTATGTTTATATTTGTTTGTTAGAAAACACAATTTAAGAAAAACTTCAAGGTTATAGTTACAGCCTACTATGCTCAAAACCAAGTATAATCCTGATAACAAGAAAGAAATCACAAGTTAACAGAATTTCAGTTACTATAACATAAATACACACTCTTGAAATGTGACCATGTGAACCTTGAACTCAAGTTTCAAGTATCTGTGTACTATGAGAAACACCATTGTGCTTTAAGAATTTTAAGTTTTAGTTAAGAAATAAGAATGGGAAGGGAAGAAGGGGATCTGCGGAATCTTGGAAGAACCACCTGAGAGAAATTTCTCTTTGAGATTATTTTAATGATAATTTCTCATCAGATAATTTAATTGCCAGCTAAAGCTATACCACTCGGAACCATCTGAATCTTTCCCCTAGTTGCAAAGTGAAGGAGGCTTGGAATTCTGGCCTGGGAGTATTTCATACTTATAATGGGGGATAGTTTAACTGCAGCAGCACTACCTAGCGACAATTCCCCAATGAAAGTTTTCAGTAGAGAAAATCATTATGTGCCTGAGTGTCATGGGAAGAATGTTTCCGGTGTGTGCTCCTGCTCCTTGTCTCTAAGACAGGAAAGTGAAAGAGATGAAAGGCAAGACACACTCATTGCTTTTACATTTCTTCACGTCTACTGACCAACTTCAAGGAAAGACCATCTTTTGATAACTCCATTTACTTCCTCTTACACCCTCCTTACTCAATACCGAGGCAATAAATATTTTTGCTCCTTGGGATATCTCCAAGCCATTTCTTCTCTCTGACCCCTTCAAACACCCCTATATTCTTTTACATTTACCACAGATACCCTTTATTACCATCATCTGCTGACATCCTTTCCAAAACTTATGGCTTGAAAGAGAAAGAAAATAAACCTGATACCCATTTAATCAATAAATAGTTGGAAGAATGTGTGACAGGAGTATGGTACCTCAAAATGAACTTATGAGGATATATGAAAAAGAGATCTGAATGACATGAGAAAATGAGCAATGGGAATATGCAGAGAGAGTCCCAGACAGAGGGAACAGTAACTGTAAGAGTTTCAGGACAAAAGTGAGCTGGATGCTTAATGCAAAAAACTCAGTGAACCTTTAGGAGAGGTCAGGCTGAGGCTCGACCATTAGTGACTCAGAAAGGGCTTCCAGTGTTAAGTATGAGAGAAAGAAAGCTAGAAGATAGTTTTACATAGTAGAAGGGTAATATAGTATGAGCAGTATTTTAAGAAGGTCCCCCAGGGGCTATATCAGTGGATAAAAAAATAACATAACCAGATAAGTTATTAGATAGTGAAAGTTATTAGATAGAGAACAACCTAATAAGGGAGTCTGGTTGGTTGGTTGGCTGTTTTTGAGACAGGGTCCCATTTTGCAACCCAAGCTTGCCTTGACTCGCAATGCCATCCTTCTTGGTCTCCAGACAACAGGTCTGCATCATCATGCTTTGCAGGGATGATGGTCTTAACTATGATGTGGCACTTGCAGGAAAAACCATATTTTTTTTTTTAGTATGAGAGATAACATGAATTGGAGCAACCTACTAAAACAAGAAAACTGGTGATGCAGGGGAGAAAGAAGAGGGTAAGAAACCAGCAAAAGGAAGAGGATCTAACACACAGCAGTGTCCTGAGGACCAGAAAAGTTGGTCAGGGTTGGTTCTAAAGTTTCTTTTGTCTGTGAGTTGTGTTCAGGGCCTCACAATGCACTGACAAGTGCTTTATCACTGAGATACACTCCAGCTTCTTATTCATCTACTTTTCAAAAAAGGAATATGAAGAATACAAATGTGCTATAATGTATTACAAGGAAGCAAAGCAGGCTGGAAAAATTATCACGTGACTTGAAGTAGCACAACTTTATTATCTCAGGGGTTTGCAGGATGAATCTGGAATGTTTCTTTATGAAAAATGAAGGTGTGGCTGTGTTCCTTCCAAAGGCTCTACAGATGCTATTCCTTCTTCAGCTCACAAGTCCCCTTCTTCATCTTCAAAGCATCAAAGGAAGATCACAACCTGTTTGTGCTCCCATCCCTGTTTTCCTTCCAAGATGCCTATGATTCTCAGACCCATGATTAGTGCAGCATAGCCTCATCTCCAGAGCACTGACTGACAACCCTAGTCTCCTTGCAGGGGACCAGCACATGGGATCTCTAGAGGATTATTTTTCTCCCAGATGCTCATCAGCCTTAGGTTAATGGTCAGATTTTCTATATTTGTTACAAATATGAAAGTTCACTAGCTGAGAATGAGGCAGAAAGGCAAGTGAAGGAATAAACTGACAACTATTATGGCAAGATGCTATGGGACCACATGAGAGGGGAGGACATAATTGTGCAGAATAGCAAGGCCATCACAATGTGGACACAAAAGCAGCCAGGGCGGAACACTGACGATGTGGGTGTGCCAAAGGGGAGCCAAGTGATAATGGAAACAGTAACATTTGGGGTGATGGAGTTGTTGACAGGATCTGGGACATGTATGTAGGAAAAAGGCTTTACTGAGGAGTAGAAATTAAGGTTCAAGTTCAGGAAATGAGGGGCTAGCACACAGCTAGAAGCTACAGTCATCGGAATATTGCCGAGCTGGTGATGGAAGAAAGACAGTTTCACCAAAAGCTTCTGATAAATTCATAAAAACCCAATTATTTGAAATAGTATATCAGAAACCATACCAAAACTCCCCAAATCTGAATGCTTTTCATAAAAAAATTACCTATGTCCTATGTTTTTTACTTACCAGTCCTAAAATAACTAATGATTGAATCTCTAGCAATTCCCGGAATCTTGCAGGTAGCAAACAGCATTCGGAATTGGTTCATGTCTAGAGGAGCATTTCCAGATTTATGCACAGGCAATTTCTCTCTATGAAAAAAGTATTTTAATTAAAAGTCACTGTTAAACTCACTATGAAGCCATCACAACTGTACCATTCTTCTACCGAGTAACTGAGTCAAGCTGACAGCATTTGCTTATTTCCTACAATGGGTGGCCCAAGCTCAGCCCATGCTGGGGCCCTTAGCACTCTTACCTTCTTAGCAGCTGCCAGTAGTTCAAGTTGTGCCAAAGAATCATACTTCCTCTTTCTAACTGGGTGCCTTCCCTTGCAGGCCAGTAGTGTTCAAAATGAGGAGAAGGCCCCACAAAGTTCACATACAGCTGTGATGGTATACGCACGTCTAGATAGGCAACATTGAGCCACCACTCTTCCAGCTAAAAGAAATTAAGCAAATTGGTTCTTCGAAAGTATCTGAATATGTAACATGCTAGCAAGGAAGTATGCTCTATCTGCTCCTTTTCTTTCCATGTTCAAACCTACATCTTAAGTCATCGAGGATTTAGAAAAATCTTACTATAATCCTTTTGCGTTCCCTCTCACCCTTGGACTGTAAACTCCTAAATATTAGTTGGTTTACCTTTACTATCAACAAGGTATTTAAGTGACTCCAAGAGTATAACAGACAGTCCCTGAAACCTTACTCAATGGTGACAGCTGTTAAGCCACTTATAATGTTCCATTACCAAAGAAAAACTAAAACTCTAGTTAGAAATGCAAGGCCCTTCCGGTGCTTCAAATCAATCACACTTTTCTTTAATAATCCTTTCTCTGTGTCCCCTTTGCCAGCAAGTAACTGAATTTCTTACCCAAATATGTAGATACTAGATCTTATCAGTTTACCTGGAGCTTTTATTTTTTTAAAATGATGGTACAAACTCTATTTAGTAGCCCAGAAAAAGACCACAGTAAATTAATACAAGCACAACAAATTCTTTACTTTTTCCCCATTCTAGTCAAAATCTCCCCAAGACACAAACTGAGAACAAAGAAATCTGGAGGCAGAAAACATTATTTCATCATATGTTTTCATCATAAGGATCAATGTCTTATGAAAATAATCAGACGCTTTTTAAGTTACCATTGTTAGTTTTCTGCTAAGGCAGTGCTTCTTAATTATGAAAAGTAGCCCTCAAATTCATACACTGAGAAGTGGTTGAGTTAAAGAGGTCTGGGAAGAATGCTGCTGACAAATGGAGACTGGGTGATAACAGCAGCTTCTCCCTCAGTCTATCTACCTGAACTACAGGATATGTCCAACTATTTCCCACGGATCCTTGCTGTTTACATTCATCTGCTTCAAAATCACATGGCTGAGAGCTTGCCCAGCACGTATGACTCTAGAACCTATGGTATGACCAATATTGGCACAAACATATACCCATCAGAGGAACTAAAATAAGGATTTATAGGCCTTATTATAGACTCACTGAATCAAAAATTACAGATTCCAGAAAAACACATTCTTGAGTAAGACAAATGCTCACTTATAAAATAAATGTTCTCCAATGATATAAATTATTCTTTTGTAACCATAATAATGACTCCACATATTTTATACAATAATTTAAACAAGAAAGATATATACATTTTAAACTTTTTTAAATACCAAGTTTCCAATTATAAGTATATAAAATAAATACCCAGTTTCTTTTTCCTTTAGCTCGTTCAAGTAATTTCTGATGCAATTTCTCACCAACTCCATCTTGAAACTTTTGAACTATTTTTTCAGTTTTCTTATATTCTTCTTCATTTGCAAATGGCTTTACTATTAAAAAAAGTGATTATTTAGATATATGTGTACCCATATCACTTCAATCATTTTTATACAAATCTAAACATTACTAGCACACAGGAAGGTTTTAGTTTGCAACATAAAAATCGCAGTGCAAATACTATTTTTAAAAAAGAAATGAAGCAGTAGATATTGTATCATGTAGTCACAATATTCTGAAATGATCCCAAAGTATTCTAGATAACAGTTAGAGGCGAGGCTGCCACCTAGCTATTATGCAGTAGAAAGTAAGTCCTATGTAACCACAGGTAAGAAAAACTAAAGCCTTTTGCATTGATGTTTAAATTAGAACGATGGCTCCTACAAAGTGCTGTGGGACTATGCTCTTGTACACTGTACATATCTATCACTGTAAATATTGGTTTAATAAAACACTGATTAGCCAGAAGCTAGTCAGACAGGAAGTATAGGCAGGGAAACCAGACAAGGAGAATTCTGGGAAGAGGAAGAGCAGAGTTGCCTGCCAGACTCAGAGGAAGAGAATGCTACACTGAGCAAAGGTACCAAATCATATGGCTAAACATAAACATAAATATGGGTTAACCTGAAGTATAAGAGTTAGCAAGCAATAAGCCTGAGCCTTAGACCAAACATCTTATAACTTTGGGTAATTATTTGTGACTAAGAGGCTGCAGGACTAGCTGGGTGGGGCAAAGAAACTTCTCACGTGGGCAGTATAATACGCATTTAGGGTGCCTAAAAGCCAAAGATAGCTTCCTGCTAAAGGGAGGGGGAGAACAGAAAAAGGAAAGCAAGAAAACCATCCAAATTTCCTTAGTCCACGAAAACTAGTTGTTTTGAAAATTAAAGTTTATTAGAAATCAAATTAACGTACTCTTTTTCTGTCTCTCTAAAATATATCTAGCACAATATAAAATCCTGTATAAAATAGCTGCATTCAGAGAGAATAAGTTGAGTACTCAAAAAAGTCAATAATCTGTGAATTTCAAAAAAGTATTCTCAGATGAAGGTAAACTTTAAAAAGAATAAGAGGAGAACGTATTTGAAAGCAAAACAAAATAGAGCTGAGATGATCTCTAAACTGAGTACTTACATTTTTAGCAAAGGACCTGAATTTGATACCCAGAACCCATGTTAAAACAAACAAAAAACATGGACAAGAGGCAAGGAGGTGCACATTGTCCAATATATGTATATATATATATATATATATATATGTGCATGTAAAATATAAAGGGACATACACACATATACAGCACACACAACTGCTTGCAGTTCACCCAGTGGGACTATAAACATTTATCTGTACTCCTTCTAGAAGCACGCTAACATGGCAGCAAATGATTTTAAAAGGAGTGTAGGGGATGGAGACTGCTCAGTGGTTAGAGCACTGGCTGCTCTTCCAGGGATCCTGAGTTCAATTCCCAGCAACAACATGGCTTCTCACAACTGTTTACTGGAATCTAATGCCCTCTTCTGGTGTGTAGAATTTTAAATGTATTTAAAAAATACATTTTTAAAAAATTTAAAATAGTAATAATAACAAAGGGAATGAAATCTACAAGGGAGAAACAGAGACAGACAGAGAGACAGACTAGGGGTTGGCAGGTAGACAGAAAACTACAGACAAATTAATCTAACATTTCACAAACCCAGAAAACACAGTGAGCCAGATACAGTGGCAAATTGATAGAGACTCAGCCACTGGAGGGGCTGAGGTGGAAGAAGTTCAATGTCAGCCTGGGCAATATACTGGGACCCTGTTCCAAAATAAATGAATGAATGAATGAATGAACAAAAAAAATAAAATGGAGAACAGGATGACTGGCTTTGTAAAATAGAGAAAGTAAGTATCTAAGGCCTGAAGAATAAAATGTTACAAAAAATACAAGAAAGGTTAAATGTAAATTCAGAAACAAGCCAATTGTGGTACGAGAACCCAAGGCACAAGGTACCTTCAAAAACAAAGGGAAAATGAAGGATGAAACAAGACTGATACAAGGTACTTACCAAGGCCAACAGAGAGACAGCCATCCCATCCACATAACTTTTTCTCAATGCTGGGCAAAAACAAGTTGAAACATCAACCAGATAAAAACAAAATACCTGGATTCTGGCCCACACTAAAAAAGTGGTATTATACAAAACTACATATCTTATATTGAAGTATTATTCACAAGATCCAGGAAATGAAAATAAGTATCTGTCAACCAATGAATAGAGAAAGAAACTGTACTATGTATATATATATATATATATATATATATATATAATTGAAATGCTATTCATTTAGTCATTAATAAAAAAGAGTGAAATACTGACATTACAACATGGATAAAACTGAAGATGCTAAGTGAACAAAGCCCAGAGCAGAAGCCAACACCATCTGTAACACTGATACATGGAAATCTAACAGGAAAGGAGGTGGAAGGCTGACCAGTGGGTACTAACCAGATAGAAACAAGACGGTCCAGAATGCTACTACAGACAGTAATTACATCCTGAATATCTTAGAAAGAAAGATTTGGAATGTTTTCAAGATAATGAAACAATGTTTGAAGAGACAGCTATTTGACCTACTTTAAACATTACACAATGTACATATATTGAAATCACATAGTACCTGGCTAATGTGCTGTGGAACTCTATCCTCAGGGTATGTAACATTAACATGGCCATAGCATTTTAATCAGAGCACTATTTGTATATTTATGAAACTTCACAAGATTTGGTCTGTGGCCCTCCTGCACAGAGAAGTTGGTTAAGGTTCACTGGGGTCTCACGTAAAATTCTAGCCTCTTCCCTTCATGCCCCGCCTACACATGACCTCAGGTGGAAATGCTGCAGTTACAGAAAGTGGAAGATTACTGAAGGCAGGGACTCCAGCTATGGGGCTTTCAGGAGTTTTCAATGACACAACTGTTTTGAAGTCACCCACACTCCTGTGGGTAGGCCTAACGAACTCCTTGGCTTACCAAACTGGACTGAGTGGGAGTTATTTCATTGGTCTGTTGCTGTGCCTTATCTGGGGTTAATGAACAATTGCTCATGTCTCCTCGGAAAAGTTAACACAGTTGATGCTCAGACAGAGACAACAGAGGCAAAGGTGACATGGAACACGGTTGTAAAGGGCGAGGACACATGGACTAAAGCTGGCAGGAGAGAAGCATGGCAATCCTGACACAGAATGAGAATGGTATGTCTCCTCACTGTGGTCGCAACCAAATACCCCTGCTCTGGGTGACAGATAATACCTGCAATTGAGCCTACCTGCGTCCTAGGAAAGAACTGTGTACAGACGGGAAAAATGGCAATGAGGAAAAAAATGTGGGTGGCATCCTCCATGATAGTCTCTGATTTATAAAACAAACCACAAAAATGTGGGAATAAGCTAAGGTACTGGCTCATGAATGGAAAAAGGAAATGAAAAAAAAAAGGACAAAGCTGGCCCTGGGTTTTGGCACCAGATGAATGAAAGAAAGAAAGAAAGGAAGGAAGGAAGGAAGGAAGAAAGAAAAAGACACAATTGCTCCTACATATGGTGGAAGAGAAAGTTTATTGCAGATCTGAGGGAGGACATAGCCAGAGACAGAGACATCAGGGAGACCAGAGTAGACATGACAAGACTGAGCCAGGCCATGGGGTGAGAGGCAGGGGAGAGGCAAAAGAAGAGGCCAGGAAGGTAAAGGGTGGAAGAAAGGGGCTAAAAAAACAGGTCCAGCATAGAAAAATGGCTGGATTATATAGGTGAGGGCATCTGGGAGAAGGGCATCCAACCCAAGAGCTGGAGGAGGCTAGGGGAGGGTGGGTTATGCCACCAAGGAGGGCCCTGTAACAGGCAGAGACGAGAGGATGCAGAGAGAACTTGGCAACCAGCATCCACTTGGACACGTTAAATAGGAACCTCAGCCATTTGTTCTGGCCTCGAGAGCTAACAGCTCACACTATATTTTTAATGGCAGGAGGGGCATGAGGAAAAGTACAAATTAGATCTGGTTGTTCTAAGTATCCCCTCCTGACATTCAAAATCCTGGAACTGGCTGACAAACTGAACAGTGGTGAGGGACAGGTGGACAGCAAAGAGACTGAGCATAAGAGGCCATGTGTGACAGCCAGCCACGGAAACACAGCACTGCAGTGAAAAGGTGGCTAAGAGGCATGGCCCTTGGGATTGTGGGCCTTTGCTGCTTTGCTGAGCCCAGTGATGAATCATGATCTTTACTGGGTAAGAAAAAATCTAGTTAATCTCAGTAAACTAAGTGGACTGTAAATTGGGATTTTAAGTGCTAAAGGGGGAATTTTAGAAGAAGAGAAACAGAAAGGGGACCTGGCTAAGTCACTTGGATGGAGTGAGAGACACAGGGATGTAGAGCCAGGAGGAGAACCAAAATGCATGAGGAACCCATGTAGGAACCTATGGTTTTGCACGTAACAAATATAGTATGAGAACATAGAATACACATGGCATGAAACAAGGTGGAAGGGGTACTAGAAGGTAAAGGTTTAAGTGGGAATGGGTTTGGGGTGGGGAAAAAAAGGTGGTAGATGAGTGGGTTAGCCAAAAATAAGGGCTTATAAAACCTCACTAATTTTAGCCTAATCAAAAATACATTTAGGGAGGTGAGCAAAGGTGCCCTGCGTTATCGAACAATATTGCTCCCTTCATTTTTCCTTTGCTTTTGAAGGTACCTTAATCCTTGAGCCTTAGTTATTAAATCTCAGTACCAGGGATGGGTTCCCTGCCTATGAGTTACTGTTTCAGAAAGGATCTCCAAACAACGTAGGATTGTTCTCTGTTGCCCACAATGACTGATCTTAACCTGTGGGTCACAACCCCTTTGGGGTCTAACAACCCTTTCATTGGGGTCACACATCAGATATTCTGCATGTCAGATATTTACATTATGATTTATAACTGCAGAAAAATTACAGTTATGATGTAGCAACAAAAATAATTTTATGGTTGGGGGGCTCACCACCAAGAACTCTACAAGATCAATAGAGTTAATTCTAGCATGGAGGGGTAGGGACTCCTAAGGTTCACCTTAGCTGAGGAATTGATGGTTGCTGATGGAAAGTTACATTTCATTAGGGGTATAGCATCTAGTTGGCTTCCCATACCCTACTAGATGATTGAGACTCACACAGGTAGCACTAATTGAATCTGTGGGTTAGTTAAATAAATTAATCATTTTAAAAGATGTATGAATTTGGGAAGAAGATGTGATGGGAGGTACTATGATCTTTAGACACAATCAGAATGGCACCATATTTCCCATAAGGAACAAAGGCTTCAGAATTTCTTAAAGTATATCCAATTCAGTAACTCTATTCTCAGCTAAACAATCAAGTAAAAACATTTAGCTCTTTTTTCCCCCTCTCAAATATTTCTTTTCAGGTAGTTACAAGGGTGAGCAACATAAGAAAGCAGACAGAAGAGAAAGAACATAGATGTGAAGAGTGTCAGGACTTGGGGAGTGAGATGCCCTTCATGGCAGCTGGTGGGGGGGAGGAGGGGGATCAGCGGGAAGAAGAGAGGGGAGGGGAAGGAGAGCGCCATGACACACGTTTTTAAAAGAAAATAAGACTCAGTCAATATTTTATGTCTAGCTATATATAAAAATGTTCACCCATTCCAGTGTTTAGAAATAAATTATGAATACAAAGGAAAAAGTTAAGCAACAAAAAAGAAGGTGGAAATGCAGCAAACAGGCAATAAAATAAAATGACTGCTCATTTATGAACAGCCAAACCAGGTGTTCTCAACTTGTGGGTCACGGCCTCTTTGAGAGTCAAATGACTGACCCCCTTTTCACAGGGGTCGCCTAGGACCATTGGAAAACACAGATATTTTCATTAGGATTCATAACACTGACAACATTACAGTTATAAAGCAGCAATGGAAATTTTATGGTTGGGGGGGGGTCACCAAAACATGAGGAACTGTGAAGGGCCACAGCATCACAAAATGGCCAACCATTCCTCTCAGCCCTGAGTGGCCAGGCGAATTAAGGTAAAGAGTTATTAAAATCAGGTTACTACCAACTTACAGTGGTGATCTTATATGTGGATGATGAAAATTAGAGGGAAATGTGGACGTGACCGTTTGTACAGGCATTAGGGAGCAAACCACACAACTACTTTAAGGAATTAATTTACAATAACTACAACTAAAAGATTCGAGTAGTTCAGATATAGTGCTAACAAAAGAAACAGGGAACTATTTCAAAATATTAGCCCTAAACGGGACTGCAGAAGCAGACAGAGACTAAAGACTCACCTTTTCACTGCAGGCTTATTAATACTATCGACTTTTCAGACCAGGGGAAAGAAATAACTTTGAAGGAGCTTTGCACATTTTAAGGAGGAGCTCAGAGGCATCTGTAATCAGATCCTCACCAACATCATGTCTACGTTGCAGTATGAATCTACGCTAGATTATGAACATACCTGCTTCGAGGTATTTTTTTAAGGATTCCCCAAGTGAAGGGACAGGCAGAGAGGGAAGAGAGTCCTGGTACTGAAACGTTCGCTCCTCAACTGATTTCGTCAATTGATTTTCCATGATAGAATCACAGTAAAAAAATACTGGAGAAAAAAAAAAGAAGAGCAACATCAGTCACAACTTCAATCTTATAAGTATTTGTAAACATGTTGGACAAAGAAAACCAACTTTAATATTAATAGTGTAAATCCAACATACTAGAAGTCACAGCACCATCAGCGAGACCAGTAGTCGTCACCATCAGACACCACACAAAGCATGCTTACTTCCAAACCTCACACTACTTTACACATGAAAATGAAAATCTCAGATTTAGGCATCTGTTTGACAGGTAACCCTTGGTACCCAAATGCAGATCTGTTAGGTTATACTTCCCTTTCTACAAGGCAACATTACAGTGCGTTAGAAAACCTGCAGACAGTCTTGCTGGGTGGGTAGGCTTGGATGTGTAGAAAAAGATTATTGGCTGAAAACTCTAAAAAGCAATGCAGAGGTGTGGAAGAATGGGTTGTAGAATATTACAGACTATGAGAATTCATGTGACAAACTGATGCAACTTAAATCTGTAAAGGTGGCATGGGACCTAGTCAGATAGGATTTAAGTATCACAAATCAATCTTAAATATTTTCTACATGTGTGCTAATTCTCATCAAAATCAAACTAGTCCCATATATGAATAGATTATAATGGTATTAAATAAAAAATAAGATTTTTGAAATAATCATTTATAAATTCCATATAAAAACATTAAGAAAATAAGAAATTTATAATGAAAAAAAACTTCCTGTTTTTTCATACCCTGTTTTAAAATAGCAAAGTTAAATAAAATATTCTATTCATGTGTTATAAAAGTTAACAATATTAAAAATAAAGGAAAGGTATCTAATAGCTTAGAAACTCTAAGTTCATCTCCTTCCTTCTTAATGGTTTCACTTACTTCCCATTTAAATATTGATAAACAGCTATGCACTTAAAAGAAATGTAGTTCTTCATCCTAAATATACATTCAGCCACTTTCTACATTTGCTCCTAGGCAAGCGACTGGAAAAAAAAAAAAAAAAAAACTGGGAGCATTTATTTGGTGATGGTGGGTTGCCACAGCACATATGTGAAAGCTTGCAGGAGTTTGTTCTCTTTAGGTCATGGTCCTGGAGGTCACACTTGGATTATCTGGCTTGGCTGCAGGTGCTATTATCTAATGATTCATCTCACTGGACCTCAAAATATGTCGTTTTTTAATTACTTATTTATTTTTTGAAACAGAATCTTACTATATACCCCTGGCAGGTCTACAACTCGAAATGTGGACCAGGCTTGCCAGAATTCACATCAGAATTCACATGGATCCACCTGCCTCACCAGTGCTGGGATTACAGGCTACCAATACCTACCAGACTCTAGGCAAGTAACTAGCAGAATCTCTTTATTTTTAAATGTATAACCAGTCATCAGATGTTTTTAATGTCTTAAAAAGCATGCCATAAAAATGGTCCATCTTGAAAAACTATATTATGGACAGGCAAAATTGCTATGGTGACTTCAACTCCTACCTGCCCGTTTTAGTCCCCACAACTTGTCTTTATGAAAGATCATTACTCCTGTTGTTGCAAATGGGTTTCATCTACAAAAGTGGACTTAAATAGGCAGGACTCAACCAAAGCACTTAAATCCTTGGGTAGAGATGTTGCCCCTTCTATGTCCATGTCCATGTCCATGGCCTCAGGGAACTCAGGGACAAACAGTGCTGACAGGGATGGGAACCTCAATACTACTGCAAGTGAGCAGCAGTTAAATTGTCAACTCAAATGAATCTGAAAAGGGATTCACCCCCTAAAACCACAGAAAACAACTCCTAACAGTAACCTTGATCTCTCCTTTTGAGATTCTGTGCAGAGTAAACAGCTAAGCTAACTCAGACTTCAGATCTACAGAAGTCAAAGTCTGAGATCATTTACACGCTAAGCTTGTGATCATCTGTTGTGCAGCAACAGGAAACTAATAGGCAACAACAAACCGTTCTCTTTACACTTCCTTGTACTAGACACGAAGCCGAGAACAGGAATACTAATTTTATGACTAATCCTGCAACAGGTAAAGGCAGTTTAAGAGTTGTCTTAAGTTTTCAATCATATAGTTTAATTAAAGGATTCCAATAACATTAAGAAAACAATTACAATGGATTTAACTAAAGTGGATTTCCTGAAAGCAAGGTAACTCAGAGAAGTAGGAAAGAGAACCAAAAAAGTAAGTAAACAAATAGAGTGTCACATACCAGTAAACTAAGATGAAGTGTTCAGGGCTGCCAGGAGCTTGAACAATTCCGATTGGAAACCACAGGGACCTGAACAAGGCTGGTGACTGTTGGAAGAGAGCAATGAGCTCAAGTAAAGATCAGAAAGAGGAGGAAAGACTAGGAGGGAAAAGACGCTGGAGGAACAAAGAGAATGGGCATCTGCTAGACAGCAAGTTTAAATCACTGTAGAGCTAGCTATGCGTTCCAAGCAGCCTATTAGAGGACCCAAGGGGCACAGGGCCCGCAGCGAGGCTGAAGCAGAAGCAGAAGCAGAAAGCAGTAAAAGTTCAGAAACTCCTCCCACCAACCCAAGCACAGCTCACAGTGGATAAGGACCAGGAACGGAAAAGCAAGAAAACCAGCAAAACCAAACATCAAGCTCCGCGGCACGCTAGCTGGGCGGAGCAACTGGGGGATACCCCAGACCCACAAACGCGCCAGCACGCCGCACTCTGCTCGGCCCCTCGCCGCTGTGGGAGAAGAGGTAGGACGCGCGGCTTGCACGCCAACCCTCACCTCTGCACCGCTCTGGGCCTCCACAATCGGCCGCCAGCCAGCCCTGTGGGCCTGCAGCCTTGAGCTGCTCAGAAGCAGGTCTAGGACGGAAAGCCGCGAGGGTCCCGCCCTGAGCGCGTCGGGGGACGGGATTGGACGGAAAGCCGCGAGGGTCCCGCCCCGTGCTGGAAGGGTTGGGCTGCCCGGGCTCGCTGCCACCCACTGGGCCTCTCCCCTGCCGGCTTCCCAGGCTTGGGTGGCATTCCTGAGACTCCTGGAACGAGAGCAGAAAATCCGATTAGTGCTCTGCAGTCTCTGCTAAAGCAGCTTCCTCCCGTGTGCTGCCGGAGGTTGGCGACGGTGTAGGGGGCTCCGCCCACGCGCGGGCACAACCCTGTGGATGGATAAGGAAGCCCTGGGCTCAGCCTGGTTCTCACCCCACCTCTCCACGGCTCGGCGTTGTGTTCCTTCTCTTCTCACGCCGTTACCCCTCCCCTTTGTGATTGCGAGTCAAAGGCAGCAGCCAAGCAAGAATTTACACTGGAGTTCTACTGAAGCATTTGTTTGTCTACCCTGTGTACTGGCAACAGAATAGCCGTGGCACAGATCCGGTTTGGCCTCATCACCTTCTTTGAGATTGAGATTTGGCCAACGAGCCCTCTGCTGCAAACCCTTGGAGTGTCCAAGGATATGCATGCTTCAATCTTGGGACTGGTCTGGAGTTTTATAGCATTTCTATTCCACAGTGTAGCTGGGCAAATTGTAGAGGAACACAATGAGGTTAATTTAGTTTCATAGATTAATGCATTTTTTTTTACTTCCTGAAATAAATTGTTTCAATTTTAATCTCCTATACACTATTTCTTCCAGTGTTTGATTTTCGCAGGAAGAAAAAATATTTTACACGCGCTGTGGCCTAGTTATCCAGAGTTTTAAAAGTTTATTTTATTAATACATTAAAAGCCGCAATCTGTCTTTCTAAATTCCTTTCGATAGTAAAGTCTGCCCTGACTGAGTTGAGGCTATACATCATTGAAGGATTTGGTGGGATTCATGACTGTACAGATTGCTGAAGGTGTTATGCAATCAAGCTGAACCACCTCTCTGATTATCAAAGTAATTGTGTGATGAATCACTTTTTTCCCTCAGGATTGTAAGTGTTAACATTCTGGGTGATGTTAAATTTTGGTAGGATTCTTAAACTAATAGAACTTCTCTGAAACCTTCATTGTACTTTAAAAAAAATAAAAATAAAAAAGCCGGCACCTATTTAAAAGTTTATGTATATTGAATGTTTGCTGGTGACAAAGAATTTGGGATCACTCACCTTCACTATTTTTCCTTGTTTCGTTATGAGGGTTAGTACAGGGTCTCTACCACTGGGCTACATCCCAGGCTACTTCTCTCTTCTTCCTGGTCCCATTAGAAACAGTGTTTCTACAAAAGATTGTGACTTCTAGAAAGAGAAAATTGTGAGGCTGAAGAAAATGACTGAAACATGGACTATGGAGGAAAATGATTATGTAAAAACATACACGAGCAGATGCTTTAAAATATTTTCTTCAAATGTATAATAAATATTTGAATGTCAAATTTCAAATTATGTAGATTAAATTTGAACAAGCTTGCATTTCTTAGTTTGGGACTGACAGATCTCTATTGGTAAGAAAGATGTGTCAGGCGTTTGGAATGTTTTATAGCAACAAGTTGTCCCAAGACTTAAAATTGTCTACTAGTGATGATGATAACTTTTTAAAGTTTCTATAAAAATCATTTACTTGTAGCACTGTAAATGCAGTTCTTTCTCAACATACCACACATTTTAAAGACTTTTACAAACAAGTCTGGATATAGTCGACCACAAAAATTATAAGAATATTTTAAATTACTGATAAGACCTGTGGATTAGTGGATTGTAATATATAACACGCTACCTAAATTTACCCAAAATGAGCAAGTTGAAGAAATATGTGTTGAAGTGAAAAGTGTCAGGTCAGGACCCCCAAGACCAAGTTCTCAGCACAAAGATTTATTTGCCTCAGAGGGGCAGAGGCACGGAATAAGAGACACAGGCAGGAAAGAGAGAACAAGGCAGACCCGGGAGAGAGCAAGAGAGAGGGCCAGAGGTTTCACTGTAGAGGAACAAAGGACTGTCTCTGGATAGAGAGGAGACAGGTGTGACATACAGGAAAATGGTGGCTTATGAAGGCACAGGGGGATGATATGCTATTTAATTTTGATTGGCCATGTTAATTAAGACAGCCAAAGGGAGCTTCTGATTGCTGGACTTCGTGTCTCTCTTCTTCCTGGTCTCATTAGCAACAGTGAGACTGGACTTCAGTAGTTTGATAGCTGGACTTTGGTAGTCAGCCTCAGGAGGAGGAAGTGGCCAAATAAGGGAGTAGACCTTGGTGGCTAGCTTCAGGAATGTAACCTAATGGTTTTTAGCAAAGCTGAGAGAATAGGGGAGAAGGTCAAGGTCCGCCAGAGCCATGCACATAAGGCTCAAACTGGTCAGAATCTCTTAAAATTTCTTATTTTTAATGAGAAGAGGTAGCATAAGTGGTTATTTGGAGAAACAGCAAGCAGCAAACTAAAGTATACTAGATATAAATAGGAGATATTAAAAATTAACTGTACTGTCTCACTGGACCCTCCAAAAAATGACTCTTTCCACCAAGAGCACATGCATACTGTTTCATACAGAGGAGCTCACTTTAGTGCTGGTGATAGAGTTTGATGACCATTAATGATATCTACTTATATGAAAGTCTGCCCCCCAAATCTTAGGGTAAGTATTACCTTAACTATCATCTTTTCATATCTGACAAGTTCCTTACTGCTAAACTTAGCATTTAAATATTTACAGCTGGATTGAGATGTAATTTACATATCAAAAAATTACCCTTTAAAATGTATAAATATTTTAACTATATTCACAACTATGCAGTCTGTATTGATTTACTGTCTGTCTGTTCCTGTGATAAACATGACAATTCTGATAGACCAGGACCCGTGGAGGCAACAACAGTAACGAAGCCAGTTGGCCTTTGCCCAGAGTCTCTCCTCTTCTGTCCCCTGCAATCTCAAAGCTGCAAACACAGTAGAGGTTGTGTTTATCTTATCAGGAGCTTGCAGATCCTAGCCTGAAGATGCTGTTAGCTGCATATCAACCTTCCTAGCCAGAGTTTCTCAGCTCACAAAGCAACTTCAAGAAGAAGAAGGGGATCACTGGGCTCACACTTCATGTCAGGGTTCATGAGTAAGAGACGCCAAAGCCAGAACGTGGAACAATGCTTCTACTTATGGGCTTGCTCAGTCTGCTTTCTTAACTCAGGAGTACCTGCCTAGAAAGTCTTATCACATCAGTCAGGCACAGACAAGTCCACAGGCCAGTCTGATAGAGGTGACTCTTCAACAGAGGCTCCTTCTTTCCAGATAACTCTAGTGTGTGTCAAGTTGGCAAAACTAGCCAGCACACAGTCATGGCATAACCCTGAGGACATTTGTCTCTCCCCAGAGAAGCATTGCTCAGTTTTCAACCCTATGTCACCAACAATGTACTTTCTGTCGCTGCTCACTTACCTAATCTAGGCACTTTGTATGGTCTGAATCAAACATTATCTGACCTTTTGTAAGTGGAATTCTTCAACTGTTAGATGCCTATATGACAGCATTTCATTATTTAACTGGGCCAAATAATACCACATTGTATGGGTAGATATGCCATATTTTGTTTATCCATAAATCAGGCAAATGGGATTACCTTTTGATTTTCTGTGTTTATGTTTGTGTGTTCATATGTGTATGGGTGTGCGTGTTGCATGTATGTGTCAGAGAACAACCTTAGATAGTGTTCCTTGGGTACCATCTACCCTTTTCTTTTCTTTAGGTAAGTTCTCTTACTGGTCTGGAACTCCCCATGTAGGCAAAGCTAGCAAGCCCCAGTGATCATCTTGTCTTGTCTCCATTTGCTTCAACTGTGTACCACTACACCTGTCTTTTTTTTTTTTTTTTAAACTGGGTTCTGGAGTTCAAATACTGGTCCTCATGCTTGCAAGCCAGGTTCTTTATTGACTAAACTATCTCCCCAACATTTTCTTTTTTGAACTAGAGTCTCATGTAACTAGGTTTGCCCTGACAGTTCAAACAACAAAGCAGTTGAAGACATCTTGGAACCTTTGGGCCCTCATGTCTCTGCTTCCCAAGTACTATACTACCATGCCATTTGGTTCTATAAAATAATCTTACTATGCACATAAAGTTTTATGTGAATGTATGTTTTTAGTTACCATGGCTATATCTTAGAGTAGAATTGTGTTTCTTTCAATAGTTTAGAATATAAAATAGGGAGTTGGACCAGCCCCAAGTGTGAGCAACAGGGTACAAACCATGTTCCCCAAATGCACCATAGTTCCAGCTGCAGGTAAACAATCATGACCCCTTTGTGAAAGCCTGACTATCACCACCCCTTGTTGCACCTTCTAGCCTATATCTTCAAAATGATTCTTCCCTGTAACCTCAGTGGATTCCTGAGACACAGACTCTAAATATATTCATTACAAGAGTTCCAGCTGCAGAGCTCCAATTGCACCAAGAGCACCTATTAAACCAAGAACAGCTCCTGAAACACAGACAACACTTGCAGCAATTGGAGGAAGAGATGGGCAAACACCTGTGCAAAAGTACATTCAACAACATAAAGGACAACATGGCACTACAAGAACCTAGTGATTCTACAGCAGCAAGACTTGAACATATCAATATAGAAGAAGCAGAGGAAAATGATCTTAAAATAACTTATGAGGATGTTAGAAGCCCTTAGAGAGGAAATGAAAGAAGAAATGAAAAATGCCCTTAAACAAAGAAAGGAAAAGACAAACAAAAAAATTGGAAGAAAACAATAAATCTCTTAAACAAAGACGAGGGAATCAAGGAAATGCAATCAAACAGGTAAAGAAAACAGTTTAAGACATAAAAGCAATAAAGAAGACACAAACCAAGGCAATGCTGGAAATGGAAAAATCTGAGTAAATGAATACTCACTACAGATGCAAGCATAACAGAATGCAAGAGATAGAAAAGAGAATCTCTGGAGTGGAAGACACAGTAGAGGTAATAGATTCCCCAGTCCAAAAAAAAAAAAAAAAAAACCACTAAAGTAAAAAAAGTCATAACACAAAGCATCAAGGACATCTGGGACACCATGAAAAGACCAAACATAAGAATACTTGGAATAAAAGAAGGAGAAAAATGCCAGCTCAAAGGCACAGAAACTATATTCAACAAAATCATATAAGAAAACTTTCCCAACATAAAAAAGAAAATGCCTATGAATGTACAAGAAGCTTACGGAACACCAAGTAGGCTAGATGCCCCAAAAAGTCCACTCACCACATAATAATACAGAATAAAAGAAAAATATTAAGAGCTACAAAAGTAAAAGGCCAAGTAACTTATAAAGGCCGACCCATCAGAATAACACCTGACTTCTCAATGCAAACTATGAAAGCCAGAAGGTACTGAACAAATGTTATACAGACACTAAGAGACCATGGCTGCCAGCCCAGACTACTATACCCAGCAAAACTTTCAGTCACCATAGACGGAGTAAACAAGATATTTCATGACAAAACCAAATTTAAACAACACCTATTCACAAATCCAGCCCTACAGAACACATTAAAAGGAAAACTCCAACCTAAGCAAACTAGATGCACCCACAAAACCAAAATCAATAGCTAAACCCACAGCAAGAAACCCCAAAGAATGGAAAGTCACACATGCACACACACATACCACACACCAAAAAAATAACAAGAATTAACAAGCACTGGTCATTAATATCCCTTAATATCAATGGAATCAATTTTCCTATAAAAAGACATAGGCTAACAAAATGAATCAGAAAAAAAGATCTATCCTTCTGGTGCATACAGGAAACACCTCAACTATAAAGACAGACACTACCTCATATTAAAAGGTTGGGATAAGACTTTCTAATCAAATGGACTTAAGAAGCAAGCTGCTGTAGCTATCCTACTATCTAACAAAATAGACTATAAACTAAGATCAATTAAAAAAACAGCTGGAAGGTCATTATATATTCATCTCAGGAAAAAAATCTATTAAGATGAAATCTCAGTCCTGAACATTTATGCCCCAAATACAAGGACACACATATATAAAAGAAGCATTGCTAAAACTTAAATTACACATTAAACCCCACATACTAATAGTGGGAGACTTCAACACCATATTCTCAGCAACGAATAGGTCAGTCTACCAGATAGAAACTTAACAGAGAAATAAGAGATCTAACAGATGTTATACCTCACATGGTTTCAATATATATATACAGAACTTTCCACCCAAACACAAAGGAATATACCTTCATGGCAACCCTTAGAACCCTCTCTAAAACAGACCACATATTCAGTCATAAATCAAATATGAATAAATACCAAAGAATGGGAATAACCCCCTCTATCCTATTGGACCGAAATGACCTACCTAAAGTTAGAGTTCAACACAAACACAAACTGCAGAAAGCCACAAACTATGAAAACTGAACAACTCTCAGCTGAACCACCTCTGGGTGCAGGAAGAAATAAAGAAATTAAATACTTCCTAGAATTCAATGAAAATGAATCTACAGCACACCTAATCTTATGGGAAAAAATGAAAGTAATGCTAAGGAGAAAGTTCATAGCACTAAGCGCCTACATAAAGAATTTGAAAAAATCTCACACAAGTGACTTAACATCATACCTAAAACCTCTAGAACAAAAAGAAGTAAACTCACCCAAAAAGAATAGAAGGCAGGAAATAATCAAACTCAGGTCCAAAATCAATAAAATAGAAACAGAGAGAACACTACAAAGAATCAATGAAATGAAGAGTTGATTCTTTGAGAAAATCAACAAGATAGACAAACCCTTATGCAAACAAACTAAAAATTAGAGGACTATTCAAATTCACAAAATCAGAAATCAATAGGGAGATATAACAACAGACATAGGAAATTCAGAGAATCATTAAGTCATAATTCAAAAACCTGTACTCCACTAAGTTGGAAAATCTAAAACAAATGGACAGTTTTCTGGATAGGTTCCATTTATCTTTCAACCAAAAATAAACTCAGGGCTACACAGTATCAGTACAGAATTCCACCAGAATTTCAAAGAAGAATTAATACCAATACTCCTCAAATTGTTCTTCACAATAGAAAGAGAAGAAACATTGGCAAACTCTTTTTATGAGTCTATAGTCACACTGACACCCAAACCACACAAAGACGCAAGAAAAAAAAATTACAGATCAATGTCCTCCATGAACACTGATGCAAAAATACTCAATAAAATACTGGCAAACTGAATCCAAAAAACATATCAAAAGAAAAATCATCTATCATGATCAAGTAGACTTCATCCCAGAGCTGCATGGATAGTTCAACATATAGATATCTTTCGATGTCATCCATCATATAGACAACCTGAAAGAAAAGAACCACATGATCATCTCATTAGATGCTGAAAAAGCCTTTGACAAAATCTAGCACCCCTTCATGATAAAGGACTAGGAGAGATCAGGGATACAAGGAACATACCTAAGCATAATAAAGACAATATACAGCAAACCAACAGCCAGTATCAAACTAAATGGAGAGAAACTCAAAGTGATTCAACTAAAATCAGAAACAAGCAAGGCTGTCTACTCTCTCCTTATCTATTCAATTTAGTACTCAAAATTCCAGATAGACAATATGACAAGAAAAATGAGATCAATGGGATTAAAATTGGAAAGGAAGAAGTCAAACTTTCTCTATTTGTAGATGATAGAATAGTGACCCCAAAAATCTACCAGGGAACACCTATGACTGACAACTTAAACAATGTGGCAGGATACAAGATTAACTCAAAAAAATCAGTAACCCTTCTATATACATATGCTAAAGGGGCTATAGAAGAAATCAGGAAATATCCTTTACAATAGAATATTATGGATATTATATAGATATAGTACCTTAAACAAAAGCAGAAACATATAGAAATAATAACAAAAATAACCCTAAATTTGCATCGACATATAAAAAATAGTACCAACATGAAACATCTGAGACTAGTAGTAGTTTTTTTTCTTACCCTAATTAATAAAATTATGTAACCAACCCCTCTATATGATGACAAACATTTATAACCCACCAAATCTAAATAGCCGGAAACCATAATTTCCCCCTGTGGAAACAAAGGCATAATTTTTCCCACACATTTTTTTTGACTTTTATTTTGAAGCCAAAACCTCTTCAAGTACATAGGCTGGTTTAATTCAGCAGTTTTCCAGGCAGCATCAGAACAGGAAAAGGTTAAGGTGGAAAGTATCCAAGGCAAGGACCTTGATGGAGGGAGGTGTTATCACAAGGCTGAAAACTGTATGAACAGTGAAGAAGCTGGCTTAGGAAGGAAGGGAAGGGAAGTGGTGGCTACAGGGGCAGTGCAGCAGCCAGTGGGCACTGAGTGCCTGACATTCAGTATTCCTGTGTTCCTGTAAAAGATTGTCACTTTCTCTGGCTATAACAAATAACCACAGATTCTCTGTCCTGCATTTGAAGTCCTGCTGTAGCATGTCCATCCCTTATGAGCCATCTGAAGGCCTTGCTATATTGTCACAGCATGACCTCCACAGCCTAGCAACTGCAGGCAGTGACTCCCTGCTGCCCCACCTGTACAAGCTCACCACCCTGCAGTCCTGTCCCCAAATGCCTGTATTAAGCATGCCTCTGCCTCTTGAGAGAACCATGGCTGACTGCAGGCCTCTCCAGTATGCCAGTCAAAGCCTGGCCCCCGCCTGTGCTACCCATGCTATGGGTGGGAGGCCAAGAGGGTATCTATCCTGGCAGTGTCATGCCTATTTTTCTGACAGTTTTCCATTCCAGATAATAAGCCCCAAGTCATTGCTTTCAGCCTGAAATTTCTTAAGATGGTTCAATAAAATGTTCGGGAAGCCACTTGCCCCATTTCTTCCAGGAAGACAAGATTAGTGAGCAGAGAAAAACAAGAGGACAACAGAGACCACAATGTACCAGTGTGGTGCATGCAAAAGAAACCAGAATTGGGATGATGGCTTGTCTTGCTGTAAACAAGGCACAGGAGCAATCTGCCTTGTCCCACCTAAACCAGAATTTCAGAAGGGACCCAGTCCTTTCCAGGTGCGTTGGAGAAGTCTCTTATACCATATGGTATGGGTGCCATTAACACATCCACCTGGCTCACCCTGGGCCTCCAGATTCAGTTAGCTTGAGCTTTCCAGAGAAAGGAACACACATGTAACAGAACAGTGACAGTCAGAACAATGACAGACCAAAACAAAGAGTGCTCACTTACTGGTTAGTTTTCCAAATGTTGAACATGTCAGGAGCCTTAGGAGGACTTCCTAACCAACGCACCATATGTTAGGGTCCACAAGAGGTTCCATAAAAGACCATGTCATGTATGCAGTCAGCAAGAGTATTTAATAAAAAAAATTCCAACATGCTGGAGTCAAATCATCTGACAAAGTGGCAAATGGGTCGCTACCAGACTGGACATACTTCTTGAGTATCTGATTGAAGCCAGACATGAGTCAACATATGATGGTGGCATAATATGGTGCAAAGGTCTTAGCAAACTGGCCCCTGGGGAAAGGGAGAGGCAACTGGCCTTCCAAGACTAAGATAATAGCAGGAAAGAAATGTTGTATGACAGACTTCCTTAAAAGTTACAACACACACACACATACACACACACACACACACACACACACACACACACACACACACCCCTATTCACTCCAAATATGTGTAACCTACAACATGCCAAATTACAGACACCATCAAAGTCCCACAGGATGTGGGGTGTAAAGGAGCAGAAATGACTCAATAGAATTGAATCAACTAAAGCTTACCTCAGCACTGGTGACAGCTCACAAAGTGGGACACCTGGAGCATAGTGCACAGCCTTCAGGCAACTCAACAGGTTGGAAAGTCTTAGTCTAATAGAGTTGACAATCAGGATGAAGTAGCAAGGTGTTCATATTTTTGGAACTCAGAACATTTGATGGCATTCAAATAGCATCAGTGTGTGTGTCAGAGGAGTGAGTTTCTGTGGATTGGTAGTTATGCTGTAACCCACATGTCTGTGGCTACAAATACTATATCCACGGCTTTTTTCATTGCTCTGATAAAATTTCTGACAAAGACAACTTCAGAGAAGAAAAATTTGTCATAGAGTCTTAGGGGAATTAAGTCCATGTGGAATTATTGTGGGTAGGAGTAGCTCAGTCTGTAATGGTGGGAGTCTGAGGCAGCTGACCCTGTCGCTTTCTTGAATTTCTTATGTAATCTTTTGATTTGTGGTTGTGGCCCACAACAGTTTTTAGAATGATAGTCTAGCCATTTTATAATTATAATAAAATTATTGTTAAGTTTACTCACAGCAACAGGTGTTACAGAAATGGTGTCTTGAGAATACCTATATTACCAAAACAAACTACTTTAGCATAGATCATAACCTTGAGGAAGCTGCTCTGTCAGACGTCGAGTGGAAAAGGTTCTCTCCCATCCTGTGAGCCACCTCTTCAAGCAACTAACTGTTTCTTTAACTTAGATTTTCAGTGTTATGAAGTTCTACTTATTGATCTTGAACTGAATTCTTGGGCAAATGGAGTCCTGTTCAGAACGTCCTTTGCTTCCATTTTCTCTTTTCCTCCTCTTTGTTTCTCATAGAAGATAGTGTGTGATTAGCTAACAAGGTAAAAGGTCATATAAATAACCACTTAATAAGTATTGGCCTTTGGCCTGCATTATAAAGAGAAAAAAGGACACAGACAATGAGTCAACCCTGAATTTTCCAGTTTTATGTTTACATGGATATGGCAACTCAAATAATTTGGCAGCCCAAAGATATTTGTTGTATTCTATGGTAAAACATTCATATTAAAAAATAATCAGATTGTCCAGATGTATAACTCCTGTAAAAGGTATGTTTAGCATTTTGTTTGTATAAATATACATGCTATATTTATCTATATTGTCATTGCACACTTCTAGTTAATGCTATCTTTTGCATTACTGTTCACTTTTAAATGAAAATTCAACATAGGGCATGCATCACTTTATTTTTTTAAGAGTCAGCATCGTGCTACATTGCCAAACAGAATCCGAAGTCTTCTGATTCAGCTTTCCAAGCAGCTGGGGCCACAGGCACTTGCTGTGCCCAGCTTATGTGTCAGTTTATCAGAAAGACAATGCCAGGCTAAAGTCAGTGTTGCTTGAGCTTTTACATGCGAACAAAAGTCCAGATAAGATCTACTATCTCTGGGATGTAAAGCTATAGAGTATTTTTTATTTTTTTTACACTCTTCTGCAGTTTCCAACTGCACAATGTAAATAATTTATATGCAGATATGCATAATCACAGAAATACACATTATATGCACAATTCATACTTACATCAAGTGCCTCAGGATATCATAGTTTCTTATCCTGCTTTTGAAAAGATCATGTGCCATTATCCCCTATAAAAAGGTAATAATCCCAGAAATATTAAAAGACTTTTCTAGCATTATACAACCGAAAAGTGATGGAGGAGGGACCATAACCAAGATATACTTATCTACTGGTCTTAAATATTCTGTGTAAAAATGAACATGGCAAGTGGGGATTAGCAACCATTCTTTCCCCCACTTGAATATATATGTATTATCTATTTTATTTTAAAATTCTAACATTCCAGATTTACAGTATATAGTCCAGGGTGTGTGTGTGTGTGTGTGTGTGTGTGTGTGTGTGTGTGTGCACGCACACCTGTCTGTTCATGCACTAGGAACATATTCTGGTCCTACTGCAAGAGGCTCCACAGACTGCCCACGCCATTTGACAGCTGTTTACCTTTGAGGGGTTTGCTTCCTTTCCCTAAAGATTTCTCAGTGATTATTTCAGAGTCAGTGAGCTCCCAATATCTCCGGTCAGCTGTTTCTGTGGGTCTCCTCTTCATGATCCTGATCCTTTTGCTCATATACTCTCTCCTCTCTCTCTTCAACTGGAACTGCAGCTCGACCTGGTGCTTATTTATGCTCTCTGCTTCTGCCTCTATCCATTGCTAGATAAAGGTTCTACAATGACAATTAGGGTGGTCATTTATTTGATTATAGTGGAAGTCCTGTTTGGGCACCTTCTCCACTATTGCTTGGAGTCCTAACCAGGGACATCTTGTGGATTCTTGGAAGTTACCTTAGCACCAGGTTTCTCTCTAACCCCATATTGGCTCCCTCTATCAAGATATCCATTTTGTTTTTTCCCTCTCTGTTGCTTCTCTCACTCAACTATCTCCTTCTCTCATGATTTGTTCCTACCCCTCTTTGCTCACTCCCCATTATGATTCCAGTTTACTCAGGAGATCTCTATTTCTCCTTCCCAGGAGGCTCCCTGTATCTCTTGTGTGGGGCTGGCAGTGTCCACAGTGAGCCTGGAACTCTTCCATCAGTTAGCAGTCAGGAAAATGCCCCATAAACAGCCGGTTTCATGAGGTTTGATGATGGAATTCCTCAGCCATGCTTTCCCAGGTGTGCCATGTCGACAAGAATAAGCCATGGCACAATCACAGCTTAGAAACAGGCGTGCAGCTGAACATACTCAGTTATGTGACTGTTGACTTTGAAGATGGAAGGAGGCCACACATCAAGGAAGGCTGGTGACTTCTAGAAGCTGTACAGGGATCATGCTGAGCCTCCAGAAAGAAAGAAACCTTGTTGACATTGATTTTAGGATCCTAACATCCTTTGTTTGTTTGTTTTGTTTTTGTTTCTAATATATTAAAATGAAACAAATAAAAATATGTGCTGTTTTTTTAACCATCCATTTTTGTGTTTTGCAAAAGAACCCCCGTATGCCTATAAAGTTGAATGCTTAATTGTCAGGGAGTACCTCTGTTACAGAGGAAGTGGGAGGTACAGTCTTGTTGGAGAAAATGTGTTGTTGGGGTTGCCCTTTGAAGCTTCAAAAGCTCATAACCAGCCTAGTGATGCTCTCCTCTCTGCCTCGCTGGCACCACAGCTGTATAATTGAGCCCCCAATTAAATGCTTTCCTTAGAAGAGTTGCCTTGGTCATGGTGTCCCTTCACAGCAGCAGAACAGTGACAAAGATGGTTTCTGATGTCTTAAAATGAAACAGACAAGCTGGGTGATGGTGACACCTGCTTTTAATCCCAGCACTCAGAAGGCAGAAGCAGAAGGATCTCTGAATTTGAAGCCAGCCTTGTCTACAGAGCAAGTTCCAGAATAGTCAGGGCTATACAGAGAAACCCTGTCTCAAAAAAACTAAAGGGAAAAATGGAAGGTTGCTTTAGGCCCTCATGTTTATAGTACATGATTATAGCAGCAAATAAGAAATTATTGTGACACAGACATATACCCATTGCTTGTCCAGGGCCACTTTGCTGGTAAGTGATGGTTTAGGAATCAAACCTAGAGTCTCTGATTTTCAGCTCATGCCCAAATTACTTTACATAAACAAAGAAGGAATAATTGACAGTGAGATACTATCATCAGAGACTTGGTCTAAGGCCTGAAACATCTGAGGAAAGACTGTGTCACTGCAGAGATTTTTACATTAATGTGGGGATCCAATCATCAGCCTTTCATGTACAGTGCAAGCAGTGGCTTGTCACACACACACACACACACACACATACACACACACACACAAAAGCCAAGAGCAAATTAAATGAGAAAGAGAATATGTCATGTCTCCAAATCCTCTTCTGGGGCACCGTGGCCTACTTAATTTCAATTCTTGAGTTCTTACATACTTATTCATCACTAGCTGGTATACTTGGCCTGTGTAATGTCTACAATCCTTTGTCTGCACTAACATTTTGATGAAGTCCTCAGTGCACTTTAATGGCATGCAGGCTTCATGCTATACTTCTGGAGTGAGAAAAGAAGGAGAAAGGACAGCTTCTGGTGTGTGAGAGTCTATCAATAGCCCCCACAGAGTGGCAGGACACACGGAGCCACGTCTGGACAAGTGACATATGGCTAGTTCTCCAGAGGATGATCACTACACAGTGTTAAAAAACAGTCTAACCAGGACAATTCTCAGGGTTGCTTTAAAATTTGAATTCCCAGGACTTCCTTCCCTCCAGGGAATTAAACCCTACATTCTTTCATACTAAAGTGAAAAGGGTGTGCAAAGATCCAGCATGTTCTTTTTGGTTTTGTTTGGAAGGTATATTTTATTATTTACTGAATTTAAAATAATCCTTATAACAAAACAATTGTAACCAGAAGATTAGGGTCAGTGTTCCTAATCTTGGTGATCTCACATAGACTCGGGGCTGTGGGAAAGGTATGAGACTCCAGGAAGAAGCCAGCTTCCATGGTTTGGAGATATGACTTGGGAGTCAAACAAATGTGAATTCAAATCCAAATTTTTCCATTTGCTGACTTCATGGCCTGTACATAAACCTCCTGGCTTTCAGGTTTCTCATCTATAAAACATAATGGCTTCCTCAGAAACAAGTGGCAAAGACAATTCCAGTTATAAAATAGCTAACCTGAAATTTTTTTAAAGCCTATCTATTCAAAATTGACCCTCTTTCTTTTAAATTTTGTTTTGGGGGGGAATGAGCTCATTCATGTGACCTGAGAAGACTGTATTTTTTGAACAAAGGTACATGGAGATAAATACTAAGCAAGGAACCTGACTTTCCTGGCTGTCTGGGCTGAGCCTAGGTCACTCTCAACCTTGATTAGACTGAAGGACCCTGTTTATTTCAATCTTTATCTTGCTTTTAATTTTTCTAATAATCCTAATAGGCTTAATGACTTTAATATTTTTTATATCACGCATTGTCTTCTGATTGAAATTACTTTTGAAAGGATATACAGTAGATACTAAATCACACAAGTGACTGGGCTTTAGGCCACCTTGGAGACCATCTCCTTCATGTTCATCCACTTACTCTCTTTCTCAATCTCTATCTCTTTTGGTCTCCCTTGAAAATTAATTCTTTATCTTCCACAAAATAGTTCTGGCATTCATGAAGATCTATTCAGGACTGCTTTGTGCAGTTCAGGCTACATGTTTCTGTTGCGCACCTGCCTGTGCCAGATATTGTTAATGGCAGATGGGAGTGCTATTCCAAAGGTTAAAATAAAATTAAAGTTGCTTTACTTTGACCTAGTTTGTTGTGCCCTAAATGATCACCTCTGTCTTCACTGGGATCCATCTTCAGCCCTGTCTTTTTCACTCAGTGCGTTCTAACTGGTTTGCTGAGTACCTTCCTGATTCCTAAGGTTTCTACACACAAGACAGTAAATATGACTAAAGTGAACATTTACCAAAGTCTTAAGGGGAAGAGAGGAGGAGAGATGAAGATGATAAACCCTTATCAGTCTCTAGTTCTTGCCCTTGGGTCATGATGTAATTATATTGCACATTGCTGCATTTAGTTTGCCAGTTCTGTTTGGGATATTGTGTTCATGATTACATTGCCTAAAATTCTTAATTTCCGACAGTATCCTTACAGGAGTTTGTTCTCCAGTTTATGTTAGCTTTACAAAATGAGATGAACATTACTTTCTCTTTGTCTACTCTTTACAATTTTGAGTACAAGAAGGCATATTTTTTCCTTAATTATTTGCTAGAGCTCACAAGGTGAGTTCTCTGGTCCTGTAGCTTTTAGTCTGTTCTGTCTCTTCAAAGACAGTTACTGGCTTGTGCAATTCTAAGGTTGCTTAACCTTTAACTGCTGAGGTAAGATGAAGGTGTTTAGTATGCAGTAACCACAGATTCCCAAGAGTCACATATAAGGACCTTTTCCCCAGATTCCAGCGGTTCCATCTCACATAACTACAGTGCATGTCAACAACAGGAAACTGACGTTTAAACAAAGTGAGCATATCATTCTGTATGCTCTTATCATGCTGTGTGTTTATGTAACCACAACTGCAGCTCAGGTACAGGACTATTTTGTCACAAGGAAGAATACCCCGGTGCTCCCTCTGACATAGTCACTTCCTTTCTGCTTTTCTTTTGCCCACCACACATGACTGCTGATGGTCTCTGGTCTGCTTATTGTTAATATAACTATGTCCTTTTAAAATTGTGTAAACTTAAGACACTGAGCTCAGATGATTTAATCTGGATCAGATCTGAAGTCTGCCCTCCTGCAGACCACATTCCTTAATCCTAGAAAATACTGCGAAAACCGTCAAAGGAAGGAAGTAGTCAATAGGTTTTTATACATCTGGGATGCCTATGAACCACAACAATGACCAGCATGACAAGATATCCCTAATGGTACAAAAGTGGCACCCAAGTATTAGCTGTAACCAAAGCTGTCTAACGAGACTTGAGGCCACACAACAGAAGGGAAGTCATGAATGGCACTAGAAGCCTCCCAAACTACCCAGAGCTACTTAGCCCATGGATTTTAGAAGTGAACCTACTACTAACACTTGCTAGATCAACATAATTCTTCACTACATTCTAATGTGTGTCCTTATATACACAGGTAAGTGTGGCTCTTACCCCTCATCAAAAAAGTGTCTCTTTGACCTAGGAACACTAAGTCCTAAATGGAATGTCTTCACCAAACCCCTCCCCTCAGGGCTCAGGGGTGAGGAGTAGGGAAGATTGTAAGAGCCAGAGGGATGGAGGACTGTGGGATAATGCTCTTGTATATGTAAAGATTTGCTATTTTTATTGGTTTAATAAAACACTGATTGGCAAGTAGCTAGTGGGAAGAAAGTAGAGGCAGGGCAACCAGACTAGGAGAATTCTGGGAAGAGAAAAGGCAAAGAAGAAATACCAACCAGGTGCAGAGAAAGCAAGATGAGCATGCTGCATTGAACAAAGGCACCAAGCCATGTGGCTAAACATGGATAGGAATTATGGTTATGTTTAAGAGCTAGATAATAATATGCTTGAGCTACTGGCCCAGCAGTTACTATAATATTAAGCCTCAAAGTCAATTATTTGGGAAATGGCTGCAAGACCTGCCAGGTTGGACTGACAAATGTACAGCTT
The DNA here is from genome assembly GCA_004025045.1 of Sigmodon hispidus. Taxonomy (NCBI): domain Eukaryota; kingdom Metazoa; phylum Chordata; class Mammalia; order Rodentia; family Cricetidae; genus Sigmodon; species Sigmodon hispidus. The sequence continues at coordinate 30,971 of PVIH01009253.1, read as the reverse complement.
CACAAGACACCAAGGAAACAGTGTTCTCCAGATGCTACAGGACTGTAACATACGTGAAGTCACAGACATTGTGGCAGCATGCACAAGATCTGCATGGGTCTAAGCCAGATGAGGCCCAAGTAGTAAGAACGAGAAGTAGACATGACCTCCTATCTCTAACCAAGAATCTGTCTCCAATTGACACCTTCTTGCAAAGAAAGAGTTAGTTTTCTCCAGTGGAGTCTCACTGGGTATACAAACCACACTTCAGGGTAGGCCCATGGCCAGTCGTAGATAGCCAATTCAAAAAAAACGTGATGGTATTTTTAGAAACTTTATTGTCTCATAACTTTATCTGAATAAAGTATGAATTCTAGTTGGTATTAATGAAAACTCAGAGCCAGATATTGGGGAAAAGCTGTAATATCAGAGAGAGAAAATGACCACAATCAATTCTCACCCAGTCAACCTCTCAGGGTAAAAGCTATCTTCAAGAGTCCTCAGTCTGGCTTGTTGCTTCTACAGAATGCTTGAATGTCTGCCTATGCCTGCCTTAAATATCTTATCTGCTTTCACTTTCAGATATGAGCTACTACTTTGAACTCATAGAAAAACAGAAAGATCTCTGTCTCCTGAGTAATGGGATTAAAGGCATAGGTCAACACTTGGTCATTCCCATGCAGGGGTTAAAGGCCTGAGTTTTTACTCTCTGACCCTCATGGCTTGACTGTAGGTGATTCTGTTTCTGATATTCCAGGCTAATTTTATTAAATATAAAATATATCACCACATCTTGGCCCCCCTGTTTTTGCCTTATAGGCTTTTTGCTAATATGGTTTCTGATTTTGTGGTTTTATAGGTTCTGTTTTGAGCCCACCCTTTTTGATATTGTTAATTCAAAACTTTGGCTACTCTAGAGGTATTTAGTGATTTTACTATGATCTTCCTTTATGATTACTGTTAATGTTGGTTTGCCATCTGTATGTCCTCTTAGCCAAATGTCTTCTGTACACCATGCTCATTTCTCATGAATGGTTCAGTTTTTTTATTGTTGAGTCTTGAGAATTCCTTATGTTCTTCTGTCTATTGTGTGTGTGGTCCTGAGGATGAGCACAGGGCCTTTAGTAGTCTGTTTACAACTGCTTTTCAGATATGTGATTTGCAAACATTTCTTTGTATTTGCCTTTTCTTTATCTTGTTTATTTATTTAAATAATTATTAATCTTCTTTGTACTACTAGGGATCAAACTTCTGGACTTACACATGTCAGGCAAGCTCTGTGTTCTAGCCTTTCCACATCTTAGTTAAGTCTGTGGTGAAACAGAATCTTAAAATTTTTATCAGGTTCAATTTATCAGATTCTCTTTGTTGTATGAGGTTTCTGACCCCACTCTGGCCTGTGGCAGGATTCCCCTCCCCCCCTGCAAAAATGACTCAGATGCTTACATTAATTTCGTCCTGTTTGGCCTATGTCTCAGGCACATTGCTACCTAGCTTTTTCATCTTAATTCAACCCATTTCCATTAATCTGTCTACCACGTGGCCCATGGTCCATGTCCCATAGCTCATCTACATGTTTCTTCTTTGGTAGCTGGATGGAGACTGACTTAACTCTGCCCTCCTCTACCTGTCTCTGATTTCCTGCGTACTGCTACAGTGCTCACCACAGGCCAAAACAGTTCCTTTATTTATAGCATACAGATGAACATTCCCACCACATTCTTTTTATGGATCATATTTTGGTATCTAACTCCAAAAAGTCAAGTTGTAGATCCTAGAAATGTTTTCCGTATCATCGCTATAATTGTTACAATTTTATATTTTATATCTATGTCCATTCTGAGTTAATTTTTGAAAAAATATAAGATTTAGTCATTTTTCTACCCATTTTTCTCTCCTTTCTTTTCCTTCCCATAACTCATAAATACATCATTATTTGGTTTCATATACAAATATATGTCTTATTCTATTTATAGTAGACTATTATCATAATTGTCCTCTAAAATGTCCCAACACATACACCAGCTATTTTATAAATCTATCTTCTGTTATTATAACAAAATACCTGGAACCAGGTTCCTTAGTTCTGATTTTGAGACTAAAATTCCAAGCAGCTTGGCTCTCTTTGCTAGGGTCTTGTTAGCTGTATCAAATCATGACAAATGACATCTTGGCAGAAGTATGACAAAGAGACAAGACAGAGCATGGAAATAAGTCAACCTGAGTCCCTTAAATCATTTCCTAAGAACTGCTTAGTCCCTTCTGTGGGAAGAACCCCTAAGGACTCTCACTAAGCCCCTCTCAAGGACCCACCCCCACACCCTGATCTCACCTCCTGGGAACCCAACTCCTCCTCCATATGCACCTTTGATTCACATTCGAATCCAGTTCTAGTTGCTGTCTTTTGTTTCCTTCCACTGCCATTCTTAATTTTGAAGAAGTCCAAATAATCTGCCTTTAATTTTTTGTTTATGCTTTTGGTGTCATATCTGATGACTTATTTCCAAAGTCAAGAAGGCTTACTTCTATGTTTCTATGTTGATTTTATATTCTATAGCTGAATTTATTAGATGTAGCCATTTTTGTGGAATCTTCAGATCATGCATCAAGTGTACTTTGCTTTTTATTCTCCATCGCTATAGACAGATCTATTGCATAGAGGTGAAAGAATGGTACTAATTAATAAATCTAATAAGATAGTCCCCTTTAGGTTTTTATTTTTTGTTTTTTTAATATTTATTTTTTTATTTTATGTGAATTGGTGTTTTGCCTGCATGTATAACTGTGTAAGGGTGTCAGATCTTGGAATTACAGACAGTTGTTAGCTGCCATGTGGATGATCCTCCAAAAGAACGGTCAGTGCTCTCAACCACTGAGCCATCTCTCCAGCCCCCAGGTTTTTATTTTTATTTATTTTTTTATATGCTCTTAAAAAAACTTTCTGAACACAACACTTCTATAAGAGCTCACCAAGTGTCTCTAGCTTATCTTCCTTGGGGATGGTTTTGACTGTTTTTTTCCATTTGAAAGAGCCATATTTTCTGTGATGGTTGATCTTGTTGATCTTGACTGTTAGCTTGACACATTTCTGAGTGTGTTTGGAAGACAGCTTACACGGTTTTTATTATTGTTGTTGTTGTTACAGAGGGGCTAAGGCCCAGCCTAGCACCTTGGATACAGCACCAGTAATTTTCTTGTTTTCATAAAACCACTTTTATTTATGTGTAGGAGTGTTTACTTATGCGGTGCTGGGGCTGAACACAGGGCTTTGCACGTGCTACAAAAGCACATTACTTTTGAGCTACATTCCAGTTTTCAGTCAGTTTAAAAAAATTCCTTCTTTCATTTTTTGAGATTATAGTATAATTATATAACTTGTTCCTCTTTCTCACTGCAGATCTGCTCATATGCCTTCTTAGCTTCATAATTCAATAATTCTCAACTTCTTTTTTATCAGTTATCGTTACATATATACTCCTGAATATTGTCTCACACACACACACACACACACACACACACACACACACACACACACAGCTTGCTCAGTCTGTATAATGCTACTACTTATATGTATGTTCCAGGGCTGACCGTTTGTTATTGGCTAACTGCTGTGCTCTTCCCCAGGGAAGGTCATCCCTCCTGCTCCCCACCTCTCAGCAGTCCTTGTTTGTATAGAGTTAAGGACAAAGCTCTCTTTGCTTTCCTAGATAGGGAGGAGGGAGGAGGAGGAGGAAGAGGAGAAATGACATCCTGTCTTAGTTTTCCCAGATAGACTCTGTATTAGGACTCACCTTCAACTCGGAGCCAGAATTGTGGTGGGGCCAGTCTTAGGAATTAGCTGATTCCATGCTTTACATGAATCTTGTCCTAACCATGTGTGTTTTTAAATTCCTCTGAATACAGAGAAACTAATTGAATTTACTTTTTTGATGTTGCTGCTTGGTGTTGGTGGCGATGAAGAGGAAGGGGGGCGGTGACAGGGCCTCATGTAGGATGTCCTGGACTCCTGCCACTGACTCTCCTGCCTCTAACTCTCAAATGCTGAAATCAGAAACGTGCCACTCAGTGCCTGGCTCCGAACTGACTCTCGGAATACCCCATTTTCCAAAAGCGGCTCTCTCCTTAATGCTCCTCCCATCCTGAAGTAGCCCGCTATGGTTCTCAAGCGCAGCCTTCCCCTAGGCAGGTCCCCACACTCTGAATGCTCTGAGCAAAGCCTGGTTCTAGCCTGGGTGAGTTTCAAATTAGGAAAGCAGAGGCATGAAATGCCCATTTCCTCAGTCCTTCAGGCAGCCCCCAGGCAAGTCACAGAGACTAATGAGCAAGAGCTGCTCTATTCTCTCCAACCAAGAGTGAAGATCTCCCTGTGGGCTGCTGTCCTCAAAATCATTACCGAGCAAAGGAGGCTGAGAACACTGACCTGCCTTTCCCAAGTGCTCTATGCAGGGTTTCCTTGGTTGTTATTTCCCGAGTTTTAGTGAGGCTGGTGAAGAGTATGGGCAGAGGAGAGTCCGCAGCCACCTACTGTCTGCTTGGTTGTCATTCCTGAAGTGACTTTCTAAAAAGGCTTTACTAATACTTTCCCCTTAGTGTCAGTTCTGTCCCTGATGTTAATATAGCTTGAGCTGGCATATATTGGCTGTTAGTTACCACAGTGGCAAAGCAGTTTCCATCTAGTTCCTCTTTGGGCATTCACAGCTGTGCATTTAACCAGTTCTTACACACGTTAGCTTGTTCAATTCCATCTGACAGTCAGTCTTCACTAAAACACTGAACCATCTCACGCACATCTAGCGATTTCTGGTTTTTCTTCTTCTCTTTCTCTGCCTTAAATATTTTATCGCTACACTCTTTCTCCTATTCTAATTTGAAAGTAATATTTTCTTCTCCTGTCCGGTTAGCTTTCACTTTGGAAATTCACAGAAAAATTGTTCGCCATGTTGTAGACCCATGTGAGAACTCATCTCAGCCTCAGTTTATTTGTTATGCACTCTTTATTACGGCAAATTATTTCACAAAATCCAAGTTCCCTTACCTTTAGTTAGTTCCAACTCACACTGCTTTGTCTGAGTTCACATGTTCAAAGTCCAGGGGAAACTTTTTGAAATACAAGAGAAATAATGATTACTTTCCTAATCTTTTGCCAAGAAAAGCAAACTGATAGAAGGTTATTAGCACTGAAAAGAATAAATATGCACTTTGATATTATAAATATTGTAATTATCTCCAAGTAATTGAGATGCAAACCCCACTGCACATATCAGTGCCCTAGAGCCACAGACAGCTGGGCTAGACACAAAGCGGTATGGACATTGTAAGTCCAAGAACAATGTGCCCAAAGGTTGGTTTCTTCTGAAATCATTCTCTGTGGCTTTTGCACAGCATCTTCATATGGCCCACTTTTCTGTATATCTGTTCTAGGTCCTAACATCTTCTTTTTGAACTAGGATGAATCATAAAGACCCAACATTAATTTAACTATCTCACTCTCCAACCTGAGATACTGTTTCCATGGTAACACAGTCCTGAGCCTCAATACAAAGGGTGGTTATAACTTGGTGTCTCTTTGTTGATTATTAACAAGGGTAAATAACTTAAAGTCAGTCACTTCATGACAAAACAGGCAAATATGTCAACACAGTTGCTTACCTAGCCCCCAGCATGGGCTAGGAGGTATGGAACAGAATTAATAAGAATTAGCTGTGGTAGCCTAGTAAAATATATACTTTCTAGCAGGAAGATGTTTGATGTCAACCTGTCAAAAAAAGAAAAGAAAAGAAAGCCTGTCCCTAGTTTTCTTTCTGTTATTGTGAAAAACCATGACCCAAAGCCACTTGGGGGAGGAAAGTGTTTATTTGATTTACATGTGCAGGACATCGATCATCTCTGAGGAAGTCAGGCAGGAACTGAAGCAGGGCAGAGAAGCAGGAGCCATGGAAGAACCGTGCTCACGGGCTTGCTTCCAGGCTAACATTTAGCTACATTTCTTACATAGTCCAGGTGCACCTCCATGGGGATGGTGTCACCCACAGTGGGCTGGGCACTCCCACATCCATCATCCACTCAAGACAGTCTGCTACAGATCTGACCACAGGCCAATCTGATTGGGGTTGTTTTTCAATTGTCTTCAAAACCTGTGCTTGTGGTTGTATTATCCTTGAGTTGCCTCTACCTCTAGGTGCCACCTCCAAACTTCTAGACAGGACATTTCATCATGTGGCTTTCCCTGGGGTATTTGAACACACATCTATTAAACCTAGATAGGGCACTAATAACAGATCAAAAAAGCACTTTCACCCATATCTAACTGGATAAATCAATGAAGTTGTGAGATGAATTATTTACATGGGCATGGCTAACTCAAAGGCAGCTGCATGACCAGAAGATCCATCCCAGCATGGATGACAACTCACAGAGGCTGCATCCCTAGAACTTCCTGCCTGGCTTGCAGGTAGCTCCCTGGAAGAGTTCTCCCTTGTATAGCAATTGTTTCCTGCTTACATAACTTTGAGTTGGGGACTTGTAAGCCTTACAACTCTTTGAACTTCGGGAACCTCCAAGCATCATTTGCTTCCCAGGTTTTAGGTGCCTTCCTCTTCCCTCCAGGAGAAAATGCTTCAGTTCCGAGGAAATAGATACACGGTGGTCCTCAAGACTGCCATAGGCGGCTGGTGGCCAAGACAATATACCCATCAGGGTATAATAGTGTGAATAATAAGCAAAGAATTGCTCTCCAATCCCTATATAACTAAATCTTTTACATATATCATCTCTGGTAATCCTCTCAGTAATAGCCCAACAAGAAAGACTATCTCCTCTATAGGAAAGGCGTTAACTTGCCCATATCCTGCCTCATTTGCTCAGATCCCAAACCCCAGCTCCTACATGCCATGAACAGCTTTGTCTGCTGTGCTTCCTGACAAGAAGCGATGCCCAGAGGTAGGATTTGCTGCTCCGTGCAGCGACCTCAGCCTTCACGCAATGCAAGGAAGGTGGGGAATTTGAGCAAGCTCCTCTGCCTGTGCTTGGCATCTTAGAGCTTATTTGAGCAGTAAACCATCCTCGCCTGCCTCTTGTCTTTTTTTCTTTTCTTTTCTAATCAAATGCATGTGCTGTGACTTGACACAGTCCTCTAGTTTCTACAGTACCCACCCCCTGCATTGGTTTTGGTTTCTCCGGTGGCACTCAGGGTGGATGAATAAGGCCTTATTATTTGGATAACTAGTCAGTGAGCAAAGGAAAGGCCATTTGTTTTGCATGGTTCTGTGGCTATGGCAGCTTTTTGGCAATGAACTCACCAAAGGAATGTTGTGTTTTGATAGGTTACAGACCTCTAAGGAGCCAACATAACTCCAGAACAAATTGGAAACAAATTATAAATGTATTAAGAGTACAAAAGAATGCCATTCCAAGTTACAAACATTTTATCAAGTGAGCTGTTGGAAACAGAAGACCCAGAAGAATAGTATTCAAAGAAATTGCTGATATTTGCCCAAGACTTGACCAAACTTATAACACTGTGAAGGGGTGGGGAAGGTGAAGGGTTTATGAATAACTTTTTTTGTTTTGAAATTTAGAATACTTGTTGTTTCATATTAAGCTGTTTCAGAACATGCTAGTCTCTAGGCCCTTGCTGTTGAAAGTGTGTGAGGCAGAAACCAGTGAACTGGTACTCGAGTGTTTGTTATGTCTTGGGGGCTAGGGAGTGCAGAATCTAATCAGGTTTGACCGGGTCTCCAGGGCATTCCTGTGTAGTAGTTTACACTGACAAATAATAACAGTGGCTGGGAAGGCTATGGTGTTTCTTTTCTGTGGGCAGGGGACTGATGGGTATGGTGGAGTCCTTTTTAGAAAAGCTTGAGTAGGTAAGGCAAGGACTTCATGGCTTAAACAAAAGGCACATGGTGCCTAAGCTGGTGACTCAGGTTAGAGCAAAAACCCCTCCTTTCCCAGAGTCCATTGCGCCTGAGGAAAGAAACCTGGAGAAATAGCACAGCTGGCTCCTGTCACTAACTCCTGTGACCTCAGCTCAGGTCCTGTTAAATTTCTTTTTGTCAATGAGACACAGGCCTAGACCCTTCCCAGCATCTTAATGGAGAAACGGTCTCCAACAAATTGGTCAGTGGACATGTCTGTGGGCATTCCTTTTTTTGATTGCTAACTGACGTGGGAGGATTCAGCCCACTGTGGGCAGTCCCACCCTTGGGCAGGTGGTTCTGGCAGGTATCAGAATGCAAGCTGAATGAACCATGGGGATTGAGCCAGTGAGCCCTGTTCTGCCGTGTTCTGTGCTCATTCCTGTCTCCTACCCAGACACCCATTTCTCCCCAAGTTGCTTTTGGTTACAGTGTTTACCAGAACAACAGGAAGTAAACTCCAACAATAGGCATATTTAATATTCATCTGCTGCTTCCTCATTCCAACCTCTTCTTTATAATTTTCTAGAATTTCCTCAGTGCTTCTGTTTACTTACATAACTTTTTCATACTTTCCTGTACTGCTGCAGGTTTTGTACATATATGGGTGTATGAGTATGTTTGTGTGTGATCGTTTCGGGTGTGATCGTGGGTAGGAGAAGACTGCCAACTTGTCTTCTGAGATCTAGTTTGTTAACCAAGAAAAGAGTCAAAACTCTCTTGACTTTTTAAACTCAAAACTTGGTTTTAGGAAGCAAGATCTTTGTTTGAATCAGAGAATTACTGTTTTAAAATGCCTATACAAGAGAAATAGTGTGTCATTGAGGAACATATGACATTGTTTAATGCTGAGGTCCTGTGAAATAGAGATATGGATTCTTACTGGTGGGTTGTCCAGTAGAATTGTCTTAGAATGGCTACTATGCACACCAAACCACACACTGCTAATTAAAGCAGAGAAAAATCTAGATTGCTTGTAATTAGAGGCTGAAGAGCTTGACTCAGAAACTGAAGTTCTGGTTTGTGACTTGAAGATTATTTGGACCCAAAAACCCTTGATGGTGAGACCCATATTCCAAGCTTCTTGTGTGCTAAGGCACATGGATTGCCAGGCCTGCCTGGGCTGCAGAGCGTCTTGGAGAATTTTCTGTGCAACTGAGTAGGACCCTGTCTCAAAAAGGGAAAGAGGAGCTGGGCTAGAGCTCATCTGTAGAATGCTTGTGTAGCATGTGTGAAGACCTCACTTGGCTCCCCAGTACCCTGCACCCCAAAAGTAAGTACCCACATTTAGAAAGGGGACAGGTGACCAGGTGCTGTCTGCGGAGCATGTCCCCACACACTCCATAGCAGACAGAGATAAACTTTGGCTGTCAGGGTTCCCCCAGCTGCTACTAAGACAAGGGAACTTGCTGGCCACCCCACCTCCAACTGCTCCAACAGAGAAGGACTGAGGACTTGAAATTCAGTCCCCTGCCCAGAGCAGAGTTAGAGATTGAACAGACCCCTTGTTCAGAGGTGACAGGAGACACACAAGCCTGCTTGCCACAACTGACCAGGAGCCACCTAATCGTGAACCACTGAAGCCATGGGCAGACGCCAGTGCAAAAATATATATAATAATATAAAGAACAACAAGGTAACTCCAGAAGAAAGTGGTGGTCCTACAACTACAAGACCTGAAATGAGCAATGAAGAGGAAACAGAAGGAAGCAACGCCAAAAAAATCCTTTGTGATGATCATTGAAGCTCTCAGAGAAGAGATGAAAAATTCCCTTAAAGAAATAGAAGAAAATACAACCAAAAAATTGGAAGAGGTGAACAAATCTATGAAAAAAACATGCCAGGAACTAAAAACTGAAATAGAAGCAATAAAAAAGGCACAAAATGAGGCAAAGATGGAAATAGAAAGGGGACGGGTATCAGGTTTGCCAGCAATATGACAAAGAAGGATGGAAATAGCTTTTTGTTGTTTATTTTTGAAATTGTATTTTAATTACAACATTTCTCTCTTCCATTTCCTCCTTCATACTTCCCCATCTACAATATACTTGATCTGCTTCAAATTCATAGCTGCTTTTTTCATAAATTGATATTACATGCATATGTGTGTTTGTATATACATACATAGTCACAATATAACCTGTCCAGTTCATATGATGTTCCTTATATGTGTGTTTTCAGGGCTGATAGCTGAGCAGGAAACAACCACCTAGTGTGCTCTCCCCTGGGAGGCCACCTCTCTTGCTCCCAACTTTCCTCAGTTGCCTGTAGTTTTGTGTGTAGGATTGGTAACTCTGGTTGCTTCAAGAATTCGAGACCAAAACAATATTTCCAAGCCAGCCCAGGTAGATTGCCATGTCCCAAGCAGTTTATTATTAACTCTCAGTGGTCAGAGTTTGTCCTCAGGCCAAAGCTGCTGCCATTGTTATTCAAATTCTGGTATAATACAATGTTTATATTTTATATCTTTATAAAATTGGTTTATATGTCTAATCTTGGCCTTCTGTTGTTCTTTGGTCATAAGACAGCACAGTGACTCTGTGTGTGATAACTTTTCTAAAGCAGGCAGGTCCTAACATCTCATTTTTTTTATAGTCCTCCCACTCCATATGTTCATCAATGTAGGTCTCTCTGTAGGGCAGAGGTAACTCCAGATAATGTAACTGTGTTGCTGTATTTGCCATGTAATCACCTGAGTATATAGTGGGAAGAGGCTTGCAATGTGATCTGTGGCCAACTCCTCTAGCCCACTGAATCTTGTTGGTCTTTTTGTTTTGAATATCTTGTTCCTAAGTAAGAATAGGTACAGATGTTTCAAGAATGTCTCATAGTCTCATAAAGAGATCTGTGGCTTTTTTATGTGTGTCATAACCTCCAAGGCATAAAGACCTTCAAGTAGGTAAGGTTATCTTCCCAAAAATGTATGTATGTGGCGGTGCTATGTTCAGGACTGTCCTAGAGAAGCTTAGAAGCAGTATTTTTGGGAGAAGACAAAAATGGTTCATGAGAAATTGTCCATCAATACAATATCCCCAGATAAATAATAAAAGTCTCTCAAATATGCTACAGGTGGAGATGAAAACCAAAGGTGAGATGGTAGCCACCATGTGGCTCAGCTTGGCTGGATATTTGTCTAGCAGCTGTGGTGGCTTTAGGATCTTTGCTGTTCCCATCAGATATGGCCGTGCCACATGGTGAGGCAATATTTGTCAGATAGACACAGTACATTCCCCAGGTAAAGAGTTAAGGAAGAAGCTTTATCAGGTTGGCTCCAAGGGGATTGTGACATCTTTGCCAACTGGTCTTTCTGGAGTCTCTACCAGTGTGGAAGGAAGACACATCACTTCTTCCTATAGACTCCTGTTGGGTGTCTGCTTCACCTCACCATACACTCTTAGAGCCTGCTCAGTGCTGCTAGAGTTCTCAGGACCTAGGAACTGCCACCTCTCTGGTGCACTGCAGACCAAGGGCTCTCCCTGTTGTTCTTTCTCTTTCCAGGAGCTTCTGAAGAACCTAATAATGTTTGAATAGGTATTTAAAAATTAGACCTTTTGTAATATTTTCCAATAACAGTAGTGATGACCTTGGCGAATATCCATTAGCTACACAAAGTCCAACGGTAGTGCTAACTGCCAGTCTGTTTTCAGTTTGCACAACCAGTTCTAGGGCACTAATCTTTGTAGGCAGATAAACAGGTCAAAGACATTTTTGCCCAGAGGCTGCAGGCTAAAGAAATGTGTTTTCTTCCCTACATGGATGGTTTTCAAGTGGTTATTAAAGCCATTTGCTGTATTGTATTTTCCTAAAGGAAGAATATAATCAGTGAACGTTTGTCACGGTTAGATGAATCTTTCCTGTTTGTTCCTGCCACTTTTATTCACAAGGCTTTCACCTCTTCAGTCCTGCTGGCAATGGTGATCCTCTGGTCCCGGGAGCACTCCCTTTGGTGTCAGATGTTCATTTCATATTTTCAAGGAATTTTGACAGGTTCATTCTGTGAGACTGAATTCCCTACACCAGTGGATTTATCTGGAAAGAAAGCAAAGCATAGATTGTCCCTTGCCCTCTTTTGGAAATTTTCCCTATATGTGTATGTGTAGAAAGAGACAGAGACAGAATCAGACAGGCCCTGGGGAGTAACACAGTGAAATGTTGCACTGGGTCATGGTAACTGCTATGATGTCTGCTTAGAAAAAACAGATTTGGCTTTTGGCCGCAGCAGCCATCTTTCAGTAACTCGGCAAAATGACGAACACCAAAGGAAAGAGGCGTGGCACTCACTATATGTTCTCCAGGCCTTTTAGGAAACATGGAGTTGTTCCTTTGGGCACTTACATGCGAATCTATAAGAAGGGTGATATTGTAGACATCAAGGGAATGGGCACTGTTCAAAAAGGAATGCCTCCTAAGTGTTATCATGGCAAAACTGGAAGAGTCTACAATGTCACCCAGCATGCTGTGGGCATCATAGTAAACAAGCAAGTTGAGGGCAAGATTCTCGCCAAGAGAATCAATGTGCGGATCGAGCACATCAAGCACTCTAAGAGCAGGGACAGCTTCCTGAAGCGGGTGAAGGAGAACGACCAGAAGAAAAAGGAAGCCAAGGAGAAGGGCACCTGGGTTCAGCTGAAGCGTAAGCCTGCCCCACCCAGAGAAGCTCACTTTGTGAGGACTAACGGGAAGGA
>PVIH01009253.1:0-18291 GCA_004025045.1 Sigmodon hispidus | reverse complement strand
AAAAAAAAAAAAAAAAAGAAAGAAAGAAAGAAAGAAAAAACAGATTTGGAGTACTCATGTATAGAACTCTCAAAAACACTTTTAAATTAAAAAAAGAAAAGCCAGAGAAACTGTCTGAAACAAACAAAACTAAAGCTAAAAAGAAAAAGCAGAGTCCTCTCTCTTTTGAGTACTGGCTGTGATAAAGTGACACCTTTTGGCATAAATGAATACTGCATGCACCAAGTGTCCTTGTGAGGAGACCCTCACTTTTTTTCTTCATTAACCCTTTTTATGTATTTTGGTTTATATATATTACATATATATTTAAAATCATGACATTCTAGTGTGTGCAATTTTTTCATTGTATATTTACTGTGTGTGGTACTTGGTTAGATAGGATGATTTTATATATGTATATATATATATATAATGTATTTTGAGCATACTCCCTTCATATCCATTCTCCTTCACATTCTACATGCCTCATTATGTTAGCCCCTTTGCTCCCTCAGAAAGTTTTACTTAAAGACACAATGATGATTTTTATATGTAAAACTCTGTGCAGGACAAGTGGGAAAAACATACAGTGTTTGTTTTTCTGAGACTGATTTAATTTGCTTGATATGGTCATTTCCTGTGGATGGCAGAACTTTGCTATTTTTGAGAGAATGTAGCTCAGACTGTCCTTGAACTCACTCTGCTAGAAGGCATGGCCTTGAGCCTCCAGTCTTCTCCTCTCTCATATTGAAATATTCCTTTCATTCATAGTCTTTCTGGGATTTTTTTTTTTCATGAAGGGCTGTTGAATTCTGTCAAAAGCTTTTTCTTCATGTATTGATATGGTCATGATACATGCATTAATGAATGTACTACATTTATTGGTTTTCATGTGTTAAGCCATTTCTGTATTTCTGAATGAAGACTGTCTGATCATAGTGAATGATATCCTTTGATGCATCCTGTGCTGGCCAGGTCTATGTCACTTGACACAATCTAGGATCATTAGGAAGAAAATCTCAGTTGAGAAAATCCCCCCACTGATTGGCTTTTAGACAAGCCTGGATGACATTTTCTTGATAATGTTTGACATGGGAGGCCCAGCCCACTAAGGGTTGTGTCACCCCTAAGCCAGTGATACTGGATGGTATAAGAAAATAGGCCAAGCAAGCCACGTGAAGAAAGTCAGTAGGCAGCACCCTCATGACTTCTGTTCTGGTTTCTGACTTGGCTTTCCCCAGTGATGGACTAATAAGATATAGGTGAAATAAACCCTTTCATCTCTAAGTTTATTTGAGTCAGGGTGTTTTATCACAGCAATAGAAATCCTAATCAAGACATACTCTTAAATTCCATTTACTAGTATTTAATTGGTAATTGTGTATTTATGTTCATTAAGGAGATTGTAAGTTTCTTTTTTCTGTGTGTCTTGTCTGGTTTTGAAATAAGGGCAATACTAGTTTTATCTTTAGAGGAATTTGGTAGCATTATATACCTTTTTGTTTTGTGGGATAATCTGAGAGGCACTGGGGATGGTTCTTTAATGTCTGGTAGAAGTATGTGTGAACCCTCCCAGAGGCCCTTGGCTTGATGAGGATTAAGGTTCTCAGTTTGGCTGCATAAGCAGATTTGACAGTAGGTGATAGTGTTGATTAGACAGTTCATAATTTGTGTTCGTTTTTTCCATAAATCATCACTGGTTCTTTAGAAGGAGACACTCTCTCTCCTCACACACACACATGTTCAAACACATTCACACATACTCATACTTTTCTCCCATCCCCTCTCTCATTAGGGGACATGTTATCTAGATCCTCTCTTCACTGGACACCCCTCCCAAAAGGAGATTATCTTGAACTTGAGACAAAAATCCATTGCAGTCCTCACTACTGTCAGAGACCATAGTGAGTAACACATCAACCGAGCTATTAGCTGGCCTTCTGGTGAGGTGCTAGGTTATAAGATGGAGGTAGAGGTAGATACATTAATGCTGTTCCTAACTTTAGAGGAGAAAATCAGCAAATGGCTGTTCAAGTGTACCAATATGCTAGGGCTGGCATTACAGAGTTCCATAAACAGGAAGCTTGAATAAGGAAAATGTAGCACATCAAATCCTGGAGACTTGAAATCCTAGATAATCATGTCACAGGGATGGTTCTTTCAGATGATTGCACACAGGAGTTGGTGGTCCCTTGCTATCTACCAACTTCCCAGGGTTTGCTGGAAATCTTCAGTGTTTCCTTGCTTTTAAAAATATCATCCAGGGAAAACTCAGACTCCTGTCCAGAGTGGAATCAGAGGTGAGCAGATTCCAGCTCCTGGGCCGATTGTCTGGAGAATCCTTCTCCAGGGTCAGAGTCACACCCAACGGTCTGTTCTCAGACTCTTTTTTTTTTTTTTAAACACTTTTTATTTATTTATTTATTTGCCTCGGTGTTTGCCTGGAACTGGAACTACAGACAGTTGTGAGCTGCCATGTGGGTGCTGGGAATTGAACCCCCGGTCCTCTGGAAGAGCAGACGGTGCTCTTAACCACTGAGCCATCTCTCCAGCCCCCTGTTCTCAGACTCTTGCTAGCAGACAGACCCTAGGCTTTAGCTGTGAGGGGCCTCCACCAGAGACCCCTAAAAGAAAGGACCTCACATGGCCAGGCTTGTCAGCACCACCTGTTTCTCTATTCTGCCTAACTATTGGCTGTTAAGCTTTTTATTAGACCCTTGAAGTGTTTTGGAGGCAAAGCAACACAGTTTCACAGAGTAAAACAAATACAACATAAAAGAATGCAAAACATCTTTGAATCATTAAACAAATATTGCTCAGCATAAATGAATGTAACACATCTTAAACTAATATTCCATCACAGAAGCCAGTCTTTATCTCCTGTCGTAGAACCCTTCTATTGGTTTTCTTAGTACTGAATACAATTTTCCTTAGTGTACCTTCCACCAGTGGTTGGGGGTGGGGGAGCTAGAGGTGCTGGGGATTGGATTTAAGGTTGTTTGTAGGGCAGGCAAGCACTCTGCCACTGAGCCACATCTTCAACCCTGTGATTTCTTTCCCACAGCCACAAGCACAGGTTTTGGGGTGGTGGGACTTTTGGGGGATACAGCATCGGAAAGTCTGTTGGTGGAAGAAGTCTCATTAGAGATTTACAGATTGTGTTCATGTTGGTCTTTGGAGTAGTACGAGAAAACAGCATTCTGAGTGCCATAGATGAGGTTCCTCCCTCCCCATATTCTCAGCGTTAATAACTTTTTTCTTTTTTCTTTTAATTTTTATTTTATGTGAATTGATTGGTGTTTTTCTTGCATGTATATCTGTGTAAAGGTGTCAGATCTTGGAATTACAGACAGTCGTTAGCTGCCATGTGGATGCTGGGAATCGAACCTATGTCCTCTGGAGGAACAGTCAGTGCTCTTAACTGCTGAGCCATCTCTCCAGCCCTAATAACTTTTCCCTAAATAAAGCTTGGGAGCAGACTCTTGCACTCACTGCAGGGATTACTAAGGAGCCCAGCCAAGGCGGGTGGTGCTATAGTTTCACTTCTGAAAAGACAACATAAGAAAAAAATTATACATGCTGTTGGACAGATTATAAGATAATTTCTTCTTTTCAGATTTTGTGTATGTAGTTTGGTGGGTGTGTGTGCACGCACGCGCGTGTGGGCATGTATGTGTGTGTGTGATGTATGTGCAGGTTCCTGCAGAGGTCAGAAGAAGGCAACAGACCCACCAGCTGGCATGGGTGCTGAGGGCTAAACTCTGGCCCCCTGCTAAACTCTGGTCCATGCTCCTCATCTGTGGGGTCTCTGCAAACACCAAGGCCAGCAAAGTGTCCCTCGAAAGAGGCAAGAAGGAAGTTGAGTTCAGCACAATGCAATTCCTGGTGTTAGTCCCAACTTCAAGAGTGTGACACTGGATAGTTTATTTTAGACATATTTAAGTACCATATCATAAAAAAAAGTTTACTGGTGATAATCGACTCAATCCTGTGTTTGCAACAGAGCTTAAGACACACCTGCATTAAATCTCTTGTACATGTGATGTCTTCCATAAAAATGGGTTCCATAGGTTAACAGAGAAAGCAGGGTCAAGGTAAACACTACTCATGATAAGAGCCTCAAGGGGGATAGCACTATAGATGGCCTGAGATAAACAAACACAGGATTAATGTCTAAAAGTATATTTGCTGTGTCCTAGCCTCGCAGATAGCACAAGGTTACTAGACTATTAGCCACTTCTACTCAAAGACTGCTGGGTAGAAAACAGAAGACATTCCTGGTCTCCCTGGGGTGTATCTAGGAGCACTAGAGCCCACATGCCTTATACACTAACCACTGAGCAATCCCTCCTGCCCCGGGAGAATTTCTTTGTCTTAGCTTTTGCTTATCTTTTTCTTTCCAATCTTCATATAATTGTTAAACATTAAAAGCTTCTCAGATGTTCTTCTTAGGAGGAACAAACAGATTGGCCTTGCGCCTGTCTTGCAATGTTTTACTTATATTTTTATCTAAAGCATCATTAGTAAAGATGGCAAAATATTATGCTGGGTTTCTTTGTTCCTTTGTTGTATTTTTCTGTATTTATATGTGAGTATGTGTGTGTGCCATTTGCAGGGCTAGGGGAGGTGTTCATCTGAATGTGTTAGCATGGAGGGAGATAGGACTCTCTAGATGGTTTGCTCAAGAGTCTCTTTGGCCATATGTGAGAATAAGGCAGGGTAGAAAGAGGAGACTGAGGTTCCTGGGATGGGAGGAAGGTCCCTCAGCCTGAGACACGGTTCCATCTTCTACTATCGAGAGTCAAACGACTTGAAGACAGTTGATGAAGCCAAGGCTGCCTACAGAGATGATGCCGTCCTTCCAATGACATTTCAAAACAACAAATGAACGATGCTTACTAGATCCAGATTATTTGTGGCCTCGAGTATAATGTATAACATTCTTCTCTCATCCCTAAATCTAAACAATATGCCTCACAAAATCACCTTATAACTGCATTTACAAAATTCACTGTTTTAGCTTGATTAATTTTTTCAACTTTTTGAAAATTCTACTCCCTGAGCAAGAAGTCTTTGCCCATGTCTTGGATGTGTACTGTCTCTTGTACTTGTGTCTCTCTGGATGCCCATGCTTAAATCTGAAGTCTGTACTATCACTTAACTTAATAAGCAAGCTTAATGACTCTGCTTCACTCCTGCTATTACCACTGACATTTTTTTCCTGTAGCATAGTCCAGGACCTCACTTACCCCACGTGGCATCCCTCCAGGGTAACACTCCTGGCATGGCACAGGGCTGTATCGTCCCAATAAGGCTGACAAGAGGATTGGCTTAAATGAATACATTTTAAAAATCTAATACTGCTGTGCAAACTTCAGTGTTTTGACACTGTAACTGATTAGTGTGTATGGCTTTTATGTGTAGTGTCAGAAGTAATTGACTAATTCAGTCATTTAAAAAAACTAAAAATTACCTTTTATCCATTACAGTTGTTTTGGTGAGTAGCAATTCAGAGTATAAAACCACAGCTCACCTCCTGCCTTCTGTTTAACCCACACAGCAGCCCCAGGAGAGAAGGAACTTTTCTTACTCTCAGTGGTTGTAAGAGAATTGCCCTGAGAGTAATTCCAGGTTACTTACTCTTCATCTACTTCAGAGAGAAATTGGAGCTCCAGTTGAGCCTGTGATATAGTTAGCAGGGTACCACCGAGCCTTAGCTTTGTCAAATGTCCTGCTGTTTTCTAAGATGCAGGAGTTTGGAGATGCTGAAGAAAGGGCATGCCATACTCTCTATACCGTAGACATTATCTGAAAGGTAGGCCCTCTATCCTCATAGCATGTTAGCCCTTCAGATCTGCCCAGGTAGTCTGCAACCTTTCTTCTTAGGGATAAGGAAACTATCACCCACGTCAACCCAGACTGGAATCTCCCTTTGAAAACAAATACGAGTGATTTTCCCAAGCAGCTGCCTTACTTTGCAAGGCTTTGCAGAAGGCGCACAGGCCCTGCCTTCCCATCACGGGAGGGTGATATGTGTGAGTTGTTGCAGTGTCCATATTAATTACATCTGTCAGTCAGTTCTCCCAGACTGCATCCTGTACAGCAGCTTCCAGCAGATCCCTGATTGTTTTCCTCTTTACCTTTTATTTCTTGGAGTCCACTGAGTGAGACTGTGTAGGTCACAGTCAGTTCAGAGTGCTTTGAGACGTTGCTGTTTTACTGGGAGTCAGTGCAGGTCAGCATACCTCAGGCACTGTCTGGGTGTGTACTACTTGTAGAAAGCAGTGGAGAGCATTCGCTTCTACACAATGGCTCTCAGTGGGATCCTGCCAATATCCCTCATATATTTCAGTCACCAGGCAAGATTGTGTGTGGTTCTCTGGAGTTTTAGCTCAGTTGAGTGAGCATACGTGAAGTCCTGGGCTTGATCTAGGGATAAACTGGAGTGGAAGTGCATGCCTGTAATTCCAGCCCTAGGGAAAAAGAGGCTGGAGTATCAGAAGCTCAAGGTCATCTACTTCGTAGTGAGTTCAAAGCCAGCCTGAGCTATATAAGAACCTGTCTTCAAAAAACCAAACCACACACACCATCAATAAAACCCCCCACAAATGACAAAAAGAAAAAAAAGAGAGAGAGTTTATGTGGTCAGTTGTTACACCCCAACTTCAGTATAACCCTCATCACTAACAGGTTTTCCTCTTACTCGGTTTGTTCCCCTACCTGGGCTGACTTTAAGATCAGATTCTCCCCTCCCGTCTCTTCACTTCAGTTTCAGTTTCTAAATACTGTTGCCCCTGACTGTTGACGGGCCATATATGTTAATTACCACAGTTGCTGAGCACATGTCAAAGGTGAAAAGAAAAAGGATAAAGCGGTGCAATCGTATCATTGCCAAACTATAGGTGTGTACCCTTAGACCACCCAGGAGTCAAAATAAAAATTAATCACATAAAAATTAACATTTTTCATCTTTTTCTGTCTGGGTTCATATTTAAAGAAAAAGTGTTCTTCCAATGTACTCTGAGTACCTGACACTAAAAGAAAAAATAGATTATTTTTCGGCAGGCAGCACTTCATCCCTAACACTGCCTGAAGTCAGGGTAGGCCCTGCAGCCCATGTGCTCAGGCTCACAAGCTTGTTCTTGCTTCAGATGCAGTTAGTCACGGCCACTCACGCTGCTGGCTGACTTGATCCCTGTCGTCGTTACTACAGTCCCTCCCTCGGGTTTGATGATTTGCTCTAATGGCACATAGAAGTCAGGAAATACACCTGCTGATTCACTGTGAAGGACAATAAAACATACAGATGGGTGACTTTATGACGAAGAGTTACTTAGTGTGAAGTCTAGAAGAATCCAGAACACAGATACTTCTGTCCCTGAGGAGCTGGGCGAGCAGCTGTGACAGGCACATGATAGGTCTGATGCAGAACTTTTCTTAAGATTTTTATGGAGGCTTCACTGTGCAAGTGTGGTCATGTATTAACTCACCATGGAAACTGCATACTCCAACCATGACTTGGTTTTTCTGGTGATAAGCATCTATCCTGACGCTCCCTATGTGCTCACCAAGAAACAACTGCTTAGAACAAAAGCTCCTATATGGCCGAGGAAATGGCATTTAGGAGCTCTAGTCATGAACTAATAGCAGAGACTGAGCATGTGTTTGCTACATCAGAATATGCATACAGAACTTATGTATGTGAGGAGGCACAGTGAAGAAACTGCCGACATGACTACCCCATTACTAGGGGAAGGTTTTTCTTGTGAATAAGAGAGACAAAATATCCAGAGGCATTTGGAAAAGTCTAGAACAGAGGGAAAAGAAAGCAGAGTGGACAGGGCTGGGGATAGAGAATTGGGAGAGTGGGAGAGAATAGTGGAGATACTGAGACAGCAAGAGACAGAGTCAGAGCATATTGAGAGAGCACGGAGGATAACAAGAGATAGAAAGAAAGGATAGCAAGAGGGGCATAGGGAGAGGTGGGATGGACAGAGTTGGGAGGAGGATGAGCGGCTGAGGAGGGAAGGACCAGGATGTTACCGCAGACTCTGAAAAGTTTAACAGGCTCTTATGTGATACTGAAGGAGCCTAGAGGCCAGCATAGACTTTGATATACTTACAGCTGCCACATGCTGTCATATGCCCTTTCTGCCAGAGGTAAGAGAAATGACTCCTTTGGGCAGGTGGGAACTGCTTTCTCAAATTCCCAAGAAATGCTGACTTTTGTCTAATCACCAAAAATCCTTCAATAGTCCAACCTGAGCTCACTTTTGGATATTTAGACAGCCTGAGACCTAGCAACTTGCTCAATAAAATTTTACCCTGTGTTATCTTTCCCCCATAACCTTACGTAAAATCTTCTATTTTGTTACCATGGTCAGGAGGATCATCTTACTAGCTGCTGCACACATTATTTGCATAATTTACAGTATTAACTATATGCAGATAGTTTATTTTTAATTTTTACAAAATTTTACAGGGTAATCATTATTTGATTGTTTCACAAAAATAAAAATCAAATTACTAGAGCTACAAAAAATAACAGAGTTCTTACCTAACATTAGCACTTGAAAAAAAGATTCCTGCCAGTTAAGTAACAGAAGGGTGGTGTCTCAGGATTTCTGTGCTGTGATAAAACACCACGATCAAAAGCAACTTGGTGTGGGAAAGGTTTATTTTACCTATAGTCCATATCACAATTCATCATCAGAAGTCAGTGCAGAAAACCAAGCAGAGCAGGGATCCAGAGGCAGGAAGTGATGCAAAGGACATAAAGATGTGCTGCTTACTACCTTGCTCTGCCTGATTTCTTATAGAACCAGGAACTACCAGTCCAGGGATGGCCCTACCCATAATGGGCTGGGTCTTCCATGTTAATCACTAATAAAGTAAATGTTCTACAGGCTTGCCAGGGCTTATAGAGGCTTACTTTCGAGCTGAGGCTCCCTCCTCTCAGAACACTCATGTGTCAAGTTGACATGTAAATGACCTAGGGAGAGTTCACTGTGATCTGGTCTATTAACTTAAAAGTCTGTGCTAGCACCTTGCCAGAGGATGAACTGGGATGCATAGTAGAAGTCCAGTTTTAACCACTAGTTCTGTTTTGGCCACAAATCAGAAGTGTTTAGGGAGCTTTATCTGTTTGAGTGTTATCTCCAGCCATTCTGAATTCATAGCTCTGATGTGTAGCCTTAGGCTATTTTAATGTTCAGAATCCAGAGCCATAGCTCTCTACCAAGACAGCTCTACTATATAATAAAACAGAAACTCAGTTAAGTTTCACCTGAAATGAGCAGTTATTTGTAATAGTTTTTAATAGTGTTTTATAAATTGCATGCTTCCTGCTAAGCTGTTTTGGTCCAGGCATGTTTGGAGTCTCTATGATTAAACTCACAAAGTATGTAGTGAAGAGAGAAAACAGTGCAGACTGGAGCCCTACAGGATGACACTAGAGGCATAGAGAGAATGAACGACCTACAATAAAGTTAATGCAAAGGGCTGTCAAGAGTCTATACATGAGAAAGCCTTAAAAAAGTGCTCCTTGGAGTTGGCATTTTCACTGCAGCTCTCATGGGGGAAAGCTTATGGGAGCATGCACCACTCACATACACCTGGTTCTTGTGAACAAGCACATGTGCAAGAGAAGGAAGTAGCTACAGTCTGCATTACTGTACAGACCTTTTTACAGAAATTTTAACTTTAAAAATATCATCGATCTTTGGTGTTGTATCTATAGGAATATGAAATAAAGGTGATTTACTTAATAGAGACTCTTCTACCTAACACATGACCCCCATGTTTATTTAATTATACTTTATCAATAAAAATTTGGGAGTCAGACATTGGGGTAAGAACCTGAATGATCAGAAGTGGCAGAGAACCCAACCAGTAGCCTTCTTTCCTGTTCCTCTACTCAGAAAAGCCAAGACTCTCTCTAAGCCCATTCTATTACTTCCTGTCTGGATCTGTTCTCAGTCTTCCAAAAACTGGTTAATCTTGGTCAGCTAATAGCTAGCGTGATTCAAAGAAAACTTTATTGTCAAAATACAGTCAAGATATCACACAACCCTCCCCCACCTCAACACACACACACTACAAAACTAGAAACCAGAGGAATGCAGGTCATAGTTTTAGAGTGGCTGACTTCTCTGAGATACTCTTGATGGTCTGTTGTTGTCTTAAAATTTTGAAATCATGTCCAAATATTATGTGCTCTAAAGCCTCTAGAGGGCAGTTCTCCCCAGCAGTCTTTTTATTTCATCAATGAGGGCACTTTCCTGACTGCTCCAGCTGGCTTCTCTTCTGCTGTGATAAATCAGCAGCTTGGGGGAGAAAAGGGTCTATTGGGTTTCCATGTGCAGGTCACAGTTCATCGCAGAGGAAAGTCACAGCAGGAGCACAAACAGAAACCTGGAAGCAGGAACTGAAACAGGGAGCATGGAGGAAGACTGGTTATAGGCTTGCTCCCTCAGGCTTGCTCAGATCCTTTTTTTCTCACAGCCCAGGTCTACCTACATAGGGATGGTACCTCAGTCAGAGGTTAGACCCACCTACATCAGTTACCAGTTAAGTAAGTACCTCACACAGACAAAGGCCAGTCTGATCTGAGCAGTTCAGTTGAGATTACCTCATCCCAAGTGGCACTAGGATGGTGTTGATTGACAACTGAAGCTAACTAGAAACCTGATACAACCCCTAAGGGGATTAAACAGACTTTCTGTAGACTCCTTGGCCTAAACACCCAGCTCCTCCATCAGCTGCAAGGAAAAGTTGAAGTTTAACTATAATATTTTTTCTTGTACTGAGTAGGTTCTGTTTTCAAGGAAGGAGGAGGGA
Source organism: Sigmodon hispidus (assembly GCA_004025045.1). Lineage (NCBI taxonomy): Eukaryota > Metazoa > Chordata > Mammalia > Rodentia > Cricetidae > Sigmodon > Sigmodon hispidus. Next base: position 7,473 of record PVIH01009253.1, on the reverse strand, counting down.
AAAGAGATGAAGTTGTAGGCAATCAGAGGGGCCAAGAGAGCGCATCACAGCTAAAGCGAACATGGACTCATTGCAAGGTTTTTGTTTCTTCAGTGGTTGAAATAACACATGATAACAATGTTATATTTAATAAAATCAGCCATAAGGGTCAGAGAGTGGTAACTCATGCCTTTAATCCCAGCACAGGGATGACAGAGTGTGACTCACACCTTTAATCTCATCACTCAAGAGACAGAGATCTTTCTGTGCTTCTGTGAGTTTCAGGCCTAACTACCAAATAGCAGTAGCTCACACCTTTAATCTTAACTTTAGGATTATGATGCAATGTTGAAACAACTGGGCGAAGAAGATAGTTAAGGCAGGTGTAGGCAGCCATTGAGTATTCTGTAGAAGTGACCAGTCAGGCTGAGAACTCTTGAAGATACCTTTTACCCTGAGAAGTTGGCTGAGTGAGAATTGACTGTGGTCTGTTTCCTCTCTCTGATATCTCAGGCTGATTTTATTTTACTATAATATAAATATAAAACATATCACCACAATGTTCCAATTTGTTTTTTTAGAAATGATTTACAGGGTGAGACTTTTATGATAGTGAGGTGCCAGGGGATCTCAACATATGAGATGAGTAGGGATGTCTTATATTCTGATGAGACAGAAGGAGAAATGAAAGAGGTTGTTGGGATTGAGGAGCCACCTTCTGCATGGAAAGGGCCCAGAGACATAAGAACATAGGTGATGTATGAAGGAGATTCCTGTACAAAGGCTGGTTGTCTGCTTAGAACTTGAGTGATGTGAAGAAGTAGGGCTGCTGCAGCCCAGATAATTCTGTCTCAGGCTATTGCCCTCTAAATAGCCACTCCTTACCCAACTCTGTGTCAGAACTAACACCTGGTAAGGAATTGACAACATTTTTTAGAATTTATTAACTTAGCAGATCATTAGCTCTACCAAACCAGAAACTAAGAAGGCCATCAAATACCATCTGAGCCCTATAGGAGAGATTTCCCCATATTTCTGCACCTGCCTCTCTGCTGTACCCACCAATGTATTTTAAACTTGCCTTGATTTATGCCTTTTTTGTCTTGTTCTGCAAAACAATAAAAGCCTACGAAATTGCTTCCACATTGGGAATGGAATTTGGGGATAACTTAAACCCGTGTTCCCAAGCCATGGTCACTCAAATTTGACTCTAGAATCAACTCTCTCTTAATCCCTTTGAGGTTGTGTTTTTTTCCATTGTGATAGATGTAAGAAAGTTGCCTAGGCAACACAGGATTTTCATGTGTCATCAAGCACTCAGTTTAAGCTGGGTTTCCAATCAGGAAATAGAAACTCTCCACCTTCATTAAATGTTTGGCCACAAATGCTGAGGACACAAGTTAATATCTCAGGAGACTTTTTGTACACATGTGTTGTGCCCACAGTCCAGGCCCCCCAAAAAGACCACCAAGAGACCAGTTTGATGAAACAGCAAAAAGTCTTGTGGTGATATGTTATATATTTAATAAAAAACAGTCTGGAATATCAGAGAAGAGATATACCCACAGTCAATCCAGGAGGATCAGAGAGTGGTAACTCATACCTTTAACCCCAGAAAATCTGAGTTTGAAACCATTTTGGTTTACAAAGGGAGTTCCAGGCTCCCAGGTAGGCAGTGGTGGTGCCCTGCCTTTAATCCCATAACTCCATAGACATCTTTCTCTGTTTCTGTGAGTTCAAGGCTAACTACCAAATAGCAGTAGCCCACATCTTTAATCTTAACCTGGATGTGATACAGCTGGGCAAAGAAGGTATTTAAGGCAGGTGTAGGAAATTAGATTAGGCATTAGAAGCAATGAGGAACGAGGCTGAGGAAGCTGGAAGATAACAGGGTGAGACTTGATTGTGGTGTTTCCTCTCTTTGATATTTCAGCTGTTCCCTGATATTTGGCTCTGAGTTTCTTTTATTACAACCAGAATTTGTGCAACAGAGTCTCTTTATTGACAAAATAGCTTGGGTCACTTCATTTGTCTGACAGTGGTGGAGTAGGAGTGACCCTGAGCAGCCTGATGCAAGGGTATTTATTGGTGGGGGGCTAGGGGCTTCAGAGCTTTGAGGTTGCAGTCAGGGATTGGTCCAACTTTGGGCTAGGGGTAACTGTTATGAATTCATTGGCTGCTTTGGTTTCTAGGGATGTTTCAACATTTAGCAGTAGTTGTTTACCTGTATCAGCAGATCAGCAGGTATATCTGGAGACTATCTGTCCCTTTCCTTGAAAGGGAATGTTTGGAATGTCAGGTGCTGGCTTCTCCCCAGATGTTGTCTGCTCATGGGCCCTTCAGGCCCTTTCTGGTACCACCAGGTACAACCAGCAAGAGTTTGCTTTCTGTCTGGCTTTTATTAAGCCTGTCATGGCAGTTGTGTGGTCAGACTTCTCTGGGCCCCACATTCCTGCCTTCTCAAGTATAGATGACAAGACCCAGTCATGAGTTGTGCCTGCCCAAAGAATCAAGCTAATAGGACTTGAGAACCATTAGCTAACAGTTTTCTAGGGCAGTGACGTTTGAAGTTATTGCCATTTTAAGGCTCTCTAGTTCTGATCTTTGAGTACAACCACATTTACATAGAAATAATTGTAAGGCAATATAATACCTATTTGGTTCTGCATAAAGAAGGTCAAGTGTCCATTTTCCTAGTATGTCAAAGGGCATTATAGCTAGCTATTTTGCCAGAAAGTTTTCTTTTAACTCAGCATTTTAACCTGTTATGGGCAGGGAACAGAGGGTGGCGTATTCTCTTCTGTAACTTCTTCAAGATGATACTGAAGTGTGTGGTCAGGGCCTAAGAGGGCTGAAAAGCTAGTGAAAGGCTGGACCATGGGACATCTGTCAGAAGCATATAGTTATCTGACCCAGTTGTGGGGACAGAAGAAAATAACCCATGTTGGCTGGACATGAGCTTTCAGCAAGTCCAGAACTTGAATTACTGTGAAGCGGGTTGTATATGTCAGGCAAGTGGAAATTTGTTGAGAAACATTAAAACTAGGAACAAAAGTTAAAATTTATGTATATATTTGTAAATCTTAGACCCAGTCTTAGTAATTGGGAAGGGCAGAAGTCCCCAAACCAGGAGAGAAAAGTATCATCCTCAGTAATAGACAGGTGGGAAAAACTTAGGCTGTACTTATCTGGAATCCTTTTGATCTGTGAAGTGAATCCAAATGTTATGATTCTCTGAAGCCCATACAAATTACAAAAAGACATAAAAATTTTACATATATAATGTTAGGTATTTTCCCCTTAGGTACTGGCTCCTCCCTGGATGGTGTCTGCTCATGGGCCCTTTGGACTTTTCCTGGTACCACCCACCAGGTGCTGCCAGAAAGAGCCTACATTTTGACTGGCTTTCATGATGCTTGTCATGGCAGTTGTGTAGTCAAGCTGCTCTGGGATCCATAGGTGTAGTTTAAAAAGGAAACTGAAGATGTGTAAGAAGATAAAGTGCAGTGATAGAACATGGAATCTTACTCAGAAGGAAGTGAAAACAGTGGATGGAGCTCTAACAGGAAATCAGCAGAGACCAAAGGATCAGAGATAGGCTGAGTTGAGGTAGAGAGCTGATAAGGCTTACCAATAGTCAGCCTTGACTTATGCAGACGTGCTAAAATTCTGGGTGTGGACCAAGTTCACAATGTGCAAAATGTACAACTGAGACAGAATGAAGAAGACCAAGAATTAAGAAGAATCTGGGGCAGGGGAGGGAGACTGGGGTTGATTATGTGGCCTTAACCAATTTTGTAACAATGACATAGACAATTTTCAAGTTTTATTGTTCATTGCTTTTATTCTTTTGGGAGGCTTGTCACCCAGTTCCCAAATAAATCATACACAGAGGCTTATTCTCATTATAAATGCCCAGCCTTAGCTTGGCTTGCTTCTTGCCAGCTTTCTTAACCTCTGAGACATCTCTCCAGCCCCACCAGTTTTTCTTAAGCTAAATTATCCCATCTGTCTTTCACCTCTGGACTCTTTATCTTTTCTTACTTCTGTAACCTTACTTTCACTCTTACTCTGTGGCTGGCTGTGTAGCTGGATAGCTGGCCCCTTCTTTTCTTGTTCCTTGATCTTGCTCCTTTCTTTTCTCACAGATTTCTCCTTCTATCTATTCTCTCTGCCTGGCAGCCCTGCCTATTCGTTCTCCTTCCTAGCTACAGACCATTCAGTGATTTATTAGACCATCAGGTGTTTTAGACAGGCAAAGTAATACAGCTTCACAGAGTTAAGTAAATGCAGCATAAACAAAAACAACACATCCTTACATCATTAAACAAATGTTCTCAGGCATAAACAATAGTAACACACCTTAAAATAATATTCTACAACAGCTGTATACCTAAATCATCAGAAGAATTAGTAAAAGGTAAATGTAATTCATTAGCTCTAAGATGAGACTTGAAATGTAGCCAGAAGTTTCTGGCCTGTCCAGCCCGAGCTCTGGACCTAAAGTCCAGCAGTCACTTAGCCCAAAACAATCACACAAAGGTTTATGTTAATTATAAACGGTTTGGCTTATGGTTAAAGCTCATTGATAGTTAGGTCTTATATCTTAACTCAACTCATTTCTATTAATCTCGGCTCTGTGACATTATATGAGTTTCTTTATATCTTGCTTTCTTGGAAGCAGCTCAGAGTCTCTACCCTCCTCCTCCTTCATCTACTCTTGGAACTCCTGCCTGTCTCTAAGCTGCTTTGCCATAAGCCAAAACAGTTTCTTTATTAACTAATGGTAATTCGCAGCATACAGAAAGCTATCCCACCTCATTGAAATTCTGGGGTTTTTTTTTATTATTGTATTAAGCATATAATATGCTCCGAGCATAATTCCATTCCCCATTCTGAATTTCTTTGTCTCTTATTTCTTCTCTTAGTCTCCTTTATTTCCCCAGACAACTTTAGTTCTACTTTTATGTATATAATTTCATGTGTCTGTATAAAATCTAGGACCAACAGTGGAGAGAAAGCATACCATATTTTCTGAGACTAGCAATCATTTGCCTAACTTCATTTTTCATTATAACTGAAAATTGTTCCTTGTATATATGCTGCATTTTCTCCATCTGATCCTCTGTTGAGGGGTAGCTCTTTTGGCCCCATAACAGCTACTGTGAATATAGATGCAGTTAACATTGATATGTAAGAAAATTCTAGAATTGCAGCCTGGGCTTTCTAGCTCTAGCACAGCAGAGAATTCCAGTAACACCTCTGCACTAATCAGAAGCTGGCACCAGGTGGTTGGCATTATTATGATCTTTTTAGTGATAATGAAGCCTGGTCCTGCCCAGAGCCATGATAAACTCCACAGCAGAATAAGGAGAGCCACCTGTAAGCCTAGGGCTCTCTGAAAAGAAAACACAAGCTTACTCGGCACCTATGGCAATGAAAGACAGGCATGACAATGGTGAGTAAATGTGTGGTGTGGTATGGGAGAGACAGAATGGTTGTTGTCCTGTGGACAGAGGTGTATCTGAAGAGGTGAAAGCAGTGAGGAGTGGGCTGAGCTGGTGGCTTGATTGCCAACCAGGCCCATGTCTGGGGTCTGATGTATGAGGCTCTTGACACCACCGAAGGCAGAGAGGACAGGACTGTACAGAATTGGCCCTGCCTCTCAATGGCTGCAACACTACGGACAACTGGTCCTGCCTGTCACCGGCTGGAACACTCAGGAGAGAGGGTCCTACAGCTCACCTGGGCAGCAATAGAGCTGACCCAGTTCTTGGGGACATCGGTGTGAGAATAAGAGAGTGGGTCACCCCTCTTGTGGTGGCATAGGTTAGGAAAAGCTCCTCCCCCACCACCAACATCTCACCAGCTGCAGCACTCAGGAGAACAGGCCCTGCATCTCACCTGGGCAGCACTGTAGGGTTGACCCTGTAGTCAGTCATGATGGTCAATGTGTGAGAGAGCCAACCCTGAGGGCAGGAAAGCAGAACTGGCCCCACCCCTTGCTCATTGTTGTAAGGGGTGAACTAGCTAAAGAAATGTTGGAGAGCTCACCCTGGTGGTAAGGACAGGGGTGAGCTGGCGGGCTGACCAACCCAGGCCCAGAACCAGTTTCTGACAGTTTCTATCATAAAGTGGAGAAACTAACACCTAAGAATCACTCCATAGTCTGTACTTAGCCAGACAAAATTTTTTATGAGAAGCGAGAGAGGTGAAGCTCTATAGTAGAGCACTTGCTTACTAATCCTGAGGCCCTGAGTTTGATCCTCAGCACCACAAGATAAGTGTGTGTGTGTGTGTGTGTATGTGTGTGTGTGTGTGTGTGTGTGTGTGTGTGTGTGTGTGCTGCTTTGAATAAGAATAGTTCCCACAGGCTCATATACTTGAATACTGGTTCTCAGTTGATGAACCATTTTGAAGGATTAGGAGGCGTGGTCATTTTGGAGTAGGTGTGTCCTTGGAGGAGGAGGTATGATACTGGGAATGATGCCTCTGTCTGCTGCCTGTGGATCAGGATATAGCTTTCAGCTTCTCTCCAGCACCATACCTGTCTGCTTGCCACCATCTTCTCCTCCCTGATGATGAAGGACTGACCCTCTGAAACTGTAAAGAAGCCCCCAGTCAAATGCTTTTTAAATTAAGCTTTACCATAGTCATGGTGTCTCTTCACAGTAACAGAACAGTGAGCAAGACGATGTGAATTAAGTAGAAAACCACACTGAACCCACCAAACAGTGAGGCACCATGGAACTATACTATAGGTCCATTTTCCCCCAAATTAGCCCTCAAACACATGAAAGCCACCTGGGGCAATGTGGCGGCAGCAGGCAACATGAGAAGTCTGAAACTTACAGGGGAAAATGAAGCATCATTTAGAGACTCGGTGACCCAGAGAAGCATCCGTAGAGTAAGGTCTTTGCCTTTGAGTCAACCTTTCTTCCCAAGCATGCCCTACAGAAGTGTCTGGCCTTGCCAGCCTGCTTGCTCTCCTCATCTTGCTTCTTACTCTCCTTTGGAGTCTTGATTTACAAGTTTTCTCCCACAAAGCTTTCTCCCTGTAACTTGACGCCAGCAGGCATCCCTCACATATCCCATCATACACACACTGTTCAGGTGTACTATAGGGCTGCCATCCTAACCAAATTAATATAACCTTCATGAGCTCTACTAGGGGTCTCTTGTAGAATATTAGTTAAATATATGTTACATTTGTTTATGCTATGGAATATTTGTTTGAATGACGCAAAGATGTGTTCATTCTTTTATGTTGCATTTGTTTAATTCTGTGGAGAAGTCAAAACAAACTGATGCTCTAATAAAGAGCTGAACGGCCAATAGCAAGACAGGAGAAAGGACAGGCAGGGCTGGAAGGCAGGGAGAGTAAATAGGAGGAGAAATCTGGGAAATGAAGATAGAGAAGTGAGAAAAGGAGAAGAGGAGGACACCAGGAGCAGCCACCCAGCCACCCAGCCACCCAGCCACCCAGCCACCCAG
>PVIH01009252.1:48296-84000 GCA_004025045.1 Sigmodon hispidus | reverse complement strand
CTGCAAAGCCAAGGACACTGTCAATAGGACAAAACAACAGCCTACAGAATGGGAAAAGATTTTCACCAACCCTACAAGTGATAGAGGACTGATCTCTAAGATATATAAAGAGCTCAAGAATCTAGAGCCCAAAACCTTGAATAACCCAATCAAAAAATGGGGTACAGATCTAAAAAGGGAATTCTCAGCAGAGGAACTACAAATGGCTGAAAGGCACCTCAAAAAGTGCTCATCATCTTTAGCCATCAGAGAAATGCAAATCAAAACAACTTTGAGATACCACCTAACACCTGTTAGATTGGCTAAGATAAAAGGCACAGATGACAGCCTATGTTGGAGAGGATGCGGAGCAAGGGGAACACTCCTCCATTTCTGGTGGGAGTGTAAGCTTGTTCAGCCATTTTGGAATGCAATATGGCGGTTTCTCAGAAAATTGAGAATCAGTCTCCCCAAGGACCCAGCAATACCACTTCTGGGTGTATACCCTAAAGATGCACAGTCACACTCCAAAGGCATGAGCTCAACTATGTTCATAGCAGCATTATTTGTAATAGCAAGAACCTGGAAACAACCTAGATGTCCCTCAACTGAAGAATGGATTAACAAACTGTGGTACATCTACACAATGGAATCCTACTCAGCACTAAGAAAAAATGATATCCTAAAATTCGCAGGCAAATGGATGGATTTGGAGAATATCCTCCTGAGCGAGGTATCACAATCTCAGAAAGATAAGCAGGGGATGTACTCACTCATTAGTGGTCTCTAAACAAACAAACAAGAAAAAAAGCCAAGCATGGCCAAGCTGCAAACCACAACCACTGAACAGCTTGGGACCAGAAACACCCTGGACTGACCCTTCGGATCCCACTCCAAGTATAGGAACACCTGATTCACTCTTGAGGGAGGGGCAACAAAACTGGATTTGCCAGGAGTGGAGACTGATCCAATCATTATTGGGTCATTGGGACCATAGGACTGTCTGCTCCCTGCCCAGGGAGGGGATGGGGAGTTGTGGAGAAGAAAAAAATGACCTGATATGGCGGGAGGGGGAAGGGACCTTGAATAAGAATATACAGGGATGGAAAAAAAAAATTCAGAGTGAAAGCTGAACACAAAGTAAATATATGTGTAGCAATTTTATTTGCATTATCACCCTTGATAAGTCATGCTTATGATTCTTATCTTTATAGTTATTGTTAACTTATCAGCATTTTAAATTCATTTTGCTGTTTTTCTTGATAAATAGAAAACAAATAAAGAAGAAAAAAAATTATAGTGTAATATTGCCTCTCCCCAGCAAGAATGACCACTATTAAAAGGAAAGGGACTATTGTATATTGTTTGTGGGAATGTAAGTTAATACAGCCCTATATTGAAGTTCTTCACAAAGCTAAAAACAAATCTACTATGATTCAGCAACCCTATAGTGGATATATATGCAAAGAAAATGAAAGTAGTATGTTTACCAAATATCTTCCTTTTTTGTGCACCAGCACTATTTACATAACTAAGAAATGGAAATAGCTTGTGTCTACCAAATGACAAAGTTTGATACATTTACATGATAGAATATTGTTTAGCCATAAGACAATTAAATCCTATAATTTGTGACAATATGGATGGAACTGAAGGTCAGTAGGCTATATCAAATAAATCAGGCACAGACAAGTTATACATGAATCACTTCACATGGAATCTGAAACAGTTTGATCTTAGAATTTTAATTGTAGATTAGTGATTACCAGAGCCTAGAAAGAGTTGGATAAAATAGAGGCAGAGGAATGTTACTGGTACTGAGTTACAGTTAGAAGCTCTGATATGCACAGAAGAAAGAACTTTTAAAGTTTTCACCTTGAATAAATGCCATTCATAATATCTACATGGTACCTTGTTAATATTACAATCCTAATCTTTTTATATGTCAGGTACAAATAAATCAAAAAACAAAGTTTCAGATATCAATGTAAGATGAAAATCTGTAGAAAATGTTCAATACAATATTCAATATTATTTGTTTGTTGTGGAGGCAAATGTTCTTGCCCAATATCAGGATTTTGGAGGTAATTGTAAGTCTCAAAATTAGTAATGATTTTCTGTAAAATTTCTAAAGGTATAATTTAGGATTTTGCATTTCAGTATTGAAAAAAAGTAAATAATCAAGTGGTGGTAAGTTTTACTGTTGAGTAAAATAGACCATAGTATAAAATGAAATTTTTATTTTTATTTTATCAGATATATTGAAGCAATGGTTCACCGTGCTAGTACCCGGCACCCAGCTGCAATTGTAGATGATCTTCACACTAAAGTCCTTAGAGAAGCTGTTCAAAATAGCAAGACTACCTTCTCAGAAAATGTAAGAAGTTTTTGATTCAAGGGCATAGCAAGTTGAGTATTCATTGTGTATTAGAATATCCAAAGTTGAAAAACTTGAATATATCAAAATTTTATCAGTAAACTAAAGTCTAGTACATAACTACCATAGATTAAGTAGCACTACCTAAATATCATAGCTTTATTTTTTCTTTTATGTTGATAGTAGCTTATTTCTAAACCTTTTCTACCGAGCTTTGTTTTTAAATCATGTAAACCAATTTAAGATTTACTTTAAATTTGTGGTACTCAGAAAGTAGAGTATCTGCTCTTAAATACTGAGTGTCTCTCCATCCCTGTAATGAACAATCTTTAGAATTAATATTAAGAACCAAAGGTACACATATTTTTAACTTCCTTTTATTTTGTTTCTGGTTCACCTTAGTGAATTGATTAATTTCTTCTGCTGTGATATCTCCACTGTTGTCATTCTGGCTGTGACATCAGTTGCTTAGCAGTAACAATCTGGTCCTCTTTTGATGATTCTGTTTTGAAATTTATGTTTATCTGTATTACATTTAGATTACCAAACTAGGGGTGAAACTGAGCCTGAGTATTTCTGGTGAGCTTGTTATTACTCATCCTGTCTTGGCCTTTATGTACTGTATTCAGTTAGTTAGGTTAACAGCCGTATGAAAAAAGAAAATTTGAATTATTTCCAGCCAATAAAGAGCCAGTTTTCAGAAACAGACAGCTTTCAAGATTGTAGAGTTCAGTTTTCCTAAAATTAATAATAATAACCTATTACCATCTTTATTTCTCTTATTTCATTTTAGTGTACTTTTTCAGAATGGCAAGCTGGTCTTTTTGCCAGCTTTTGCTTGAATTTTAAGACTGGGTGTTAGGATAGTTGTTGTCATATAGAGGGATAAGATAACAATACATTGAATACACATGATGGTGTGGATAATGTAGAACCTGTGAAATGTCTGAAGAATAATTCCACGCAATCCTTTCAGTTGTCTCCAAAGCAAGATGTTCGAGGAACAAAAACTGAGCATCCTGTGGTAGGAACAACAAATCATGGACAAATTCAGACAAGTGTCACAATGAAGCAAGATAATGTGACAATTAAAGGTCTTCAAGCTAATGTGAGCATACCAAAGGTAATTTTAAGCTTTCAGAAACATTTTTTTATGATATAGGAGACCATATTTAGTTTGTTTTACCTTTACATTTACTAATGGGAATGTTAGTGAAACAGTTGACAATATCAAAAGATATATTCCATTTTCTTGATGAGCTAATATACACTTAGTATATTATAATTAGCTTACTATAACAGACTATCAGAAAATATTTAGTAAAATGTTTTATATCTATCCAATAAAAGCTTACTTGTGGCTTTTTTGTTTCAGAATTTCATTTATGTGTAAAGTGTATTTTGTTAAGTCCTCCCCAGATCCCTCTCCCTGAACTCCTGCTCTGTACCCCAACACCACTTTTCCCTTTTAATTTCATGTGTGTACTCTTTTTCTAAATTTATTGAGTCATCAGTTAATTCTGTCAGTATGTGCACGGCTGTCGGGCTTATACTCCTTAAGAAAACTGACTATCCCATGGTAGCCATCATTGACTTGGGTAGGTTAGGACTTTGTTGAGGCCCTATTTATGGTGAGATTTTGACTAGTTTGATTTTGTTGTTGTTGTTGGTTCTTGTTGTAGTATGTTTTCCCTGCCCTTTTGGGGCCAGGAGGTTTGTGACTTGGCGCGCGCAGCAGTTTGGAACTTGGTTCGCGCTGCGGCTTTTGTCCCCTAAAGAAATGAATCACATGCTTATATCCTTTAAACTGTTTGGCCCATGTCTTAAGCACATTACTAGCTAGCTTTTTTATTTTTATTTTAACCCATTTCTGTTCATCTTTCTACCACGTGGCTCACAGCCCGTGGTTCACCTGAATTCCTGCATGCTGCTTGTCCGGGGGATGGATGGATAGGGGCTTAACTCCACCCTTCTTCTCACCTGCTTGTGCTCTGATTCTCCACCCACTTCTACGGTGCTCTACATAGGCCAAATCAGTTATTTTATTTATAGCATATAGAACATTCCACTACAGGTTCTTACTATTTTTTATTGAAAAATGATTTCCTTTTTTTTGGTACTATGAATATTTTTATATTTGAAGAATATTTTTCCTTTTATATATATTTATTATTTGGTGATTTTACATCATGCACCCCATCAAACTCAGTTATCAGTCCTCTCAGATTCATATCCACACTTATGATCTCCCCATTTACAAAAACATTCATTCATGCTGTTCATTTACTTACTGGAGCATAATTAAACTCCCTGTGGTCAGACCCTTAAAGAAAATAAGTCTTGGAAAATGATTTTCATACATATTATTTCATTTTTTTTTTGCTTTCCCAATCTATTCCAGATTGTTCCCCAGTACCCTACCTACCAAATTTTATGTTCTTTTTCTCTCTCTAAGTTAAATAAAAAAAGAACCATGTAAAAAGAAAAACAAAATGGAAATAAAATAAACAAAGTCCAAAAATTCAAAAAATATATAACCAAAGCAAAATGAGACAAAAAGTCCATAAACACATATTGAGTTTTATTTTGTGTTGGCCAACTACTGGGTATGGAGCCAGACCTAAAATGTGATTAATATACCCAGTGAAACTCTTTTGGAGAAAACTGATTTTAATTGCAGAGAGTGTTCTGGTTATAGGTGGAAGCTCATGTCTACTTCCCCCTTCAGTGATGGGACTACATCTGGCTTTAATTTGGATGGGTCTTCTTGTGCATGCTGCCCCTGTGAGTTCATATTTTCATCAGTCCTGTTGTGTCTGGAAGACCATGCTTCCTTGGAATTAGTTATCACCTCCAGCTCTTTCACATAGAACCTTGATTCCTGAGGGGAAGTCTTGTTGGTTGTTTTTGTTGTTTTGGGGGACCTGTCACTCAGTTCCTAAGTAAACACATATAGAGGCTTATTATTACTTATGCTCGGTCTTATCTTGGCTTAGTTTTGAACCAGCTTTTTTTTTTTAACCTTAAATTATCCTGTTTATCTTTTGCTTCTGGTCGTTTTACTTTTTATTCTTGTTCTTCCTTTGTTTCTCACTCTGTGGCTGGCTTTATAACTGGGTGGCTGGCCCTTTGGGCTCTCCTCTTCCTCACGCTCCTTTTTTCCTCCCAGATTTCGCCTTGTATTTTTGCTCTCTACTTGCCAGCCCTGCCTATTTTTCCCTTCTGCCTCACTATTGCCAGTTCAGCTCTTTATTAGACCATCAGGTGTTTTACACAGGCAAGTAATACAGTTTCAACAAGTTAAGCAAATGCAGCATAAGCAAAAGCAACACATCTTTACATCATTAAACAAGTATTGCATAGCATAAACAAAAGTAACACACCTTAAAATAATATTCTACAATTGGGAAGGGTTCATTGAAGATATCCTATTTAGGACCTTGTGCTCCAAAGTCTCTTAACTCTTTATACATTGTCCAGTTGCAGGTTTCTTTGTTAATCGCCATCAACTACAAGATGCAGCTTCTCTGCGAGGGGTTAAGCGAAGCTCTGATCTATACATACAACAATATATCATTAGGAGTAATTGTTTCTTTTGAATCTCCAATTTATTGTTTGCTATATTCCTTTAGCAGAAAAATAGTAGTAGATTTTTCCATGGTTTCATGACTACTCCTTATATAGTAGTCTATCTATCTAATAGTTCTTATCTAGTCTCAGGTTCTTGGTCCCTTTAACATTACTGGGCATGGGTTCCATCTCATGGAGAGGACCTTAAATTCATTCAGAAAGTGGCTGATTACTCTCATATCATTTGTGCCACTATTGCAACAGATTGGGCATATCGTTGTAGGTTGCCTAGAAGTATTGTTAGCCTAGAGGTATTGATGTTTGCCTTTCTCCAGTAATGTGCTGAGTTCCTGCCAGTATTATAACTGTTAGGGTTGGCATGGTCTTGTGCATGAAGTTATATTATTTGTTAGTTGTGTACAATGTCTAGTTGTAGCTACAAAACATAGTTTCATAGCAGTTGTCTACCATTTTTGGCTCTTAAGATATATTCTTTATTTTTCTGATTGATTCCTGAGCCTTGGGGATGAGGCTGAGATACAGATGTTCTATTTCCAAATGAGCACTCTGTTCTCTCCATGTTAACAAGTTGTGAGTTTCTTTATTGCCATTTCCTACAAAGAGAAATGTCTCTGTATTTTTCTTTAAAGTGAAGTTGACCACACTCGAATGAGAGAACGCCTATCTACAAGTATTTGGGGAACACAGATTAGTCTTGAAGGATCTTAAAACACAAAATTGAGTTGCTAGGGAAGAAAAAGATGGATCTGAGAAGAGTTGGGGAAGGGGAGAATATGATCAAAACTCTCAACCAATAAAAAAAGAGAAACAGCTTCTTTATTGAGTGTTGAGAGATTCACTAATGTATGAGTTTAAAGTATACTTAGGAAAAAGGTTAATTAATACAGTATCTATTTAGCAAAACAATATTTGTAGCCCTTCCCCAGATTATGTGACCTACCCAGCCTCTGGTTTTTGGCCCAGTTAACAATTTTAGGCATAAATTCTGTCTTGATTATAAATCCAGTCAAAAAGTATTGGTTGATTTATTCCTACACATTTTTGCCAATCTTGCACTAATAGACATATCTTGGTAGGAATTACGGCTGTTTTGGGAACTTCTAAGTTTCTTCTTTATTACACTCAGATATGTTTATATACTATCAGTAGTTTCCTTTTTTATTTGTATTTGCAATTTATGTATAAAATGTACTTTTTAACTTTTCAATTCTGAAATCTGTAACATTTGCATGTTAGGTTAACTTATGCTTGTTACAAGCCTCAGTGGAAGAATCTCCAGCCACAGTTCCTAGCAGAAGTGTGACTCATGTTTCCCTGGTAGCTTTGTGTTTTGACAGAATTGCTACACAAGTTCGTATGAACAGGTAAGATTTTAATAATTTAAATCATGATTGTTGGATGTGAAATGTCTTAATTATCTTAATTGTTTGTAATTATTTTCATGAGACAGTTTGGTAATGGTATTAATATTGCTTTGGTTTAGACAGTATTTCCTTATTAACAATTTAGTTAAATATTTTTGTTGAACTATATTTAAATGTTGATCATTGTGTATTTTCTGTTTTCATTAAGAGGTGTGGTTGAAGAGACTTCAAATAATGTAGACCCTAGTAAAACATCAAATTTTGATAGATATGTTCATGCCAGCAAGATGCAGCCTCAGTCATCTGGGTCACTTAGGTCAAATGCTGGAGCAGAGAAAGGCAAAGAAATTGCTGCCAAGTTAAATATCCATCGAGTCCATGGGCAACTTAGAGGTCTTGATACTACAGGTATGCTTCAAAATATTGTGTTTTTTTGGCATTTGTAAATGTGAAATTTTCTAAAATAGAACATTTTCCTTTGAATAGTATAACTATTTGACATGAGAAAGAGAAAGGTACTTCTACATATGAGGTATTTGAGTATTCCATACTTACATTCTGTGAAGAATGGAAAGTAAATTTTAGGGACCAAATTTGGAATTACTTCACCTCTGTTTTTTTTTTTTTTTTTTTTCTTTTTTTAAATCTTTATTTCTTGCATATAGAACATAGAACATCATATATAGAACTTTTTAAAGTAGAAAATTATAAGTACTGTTAAAAAGAACTAATTGTAATATTAATCTAGGTAGATACTTTTTTAATATCCCTATTAAACTGAAAGAGAAAGGTAGAACTGTAATATATCATTTTAGTGTATGTTGTTTGTTTTTGTTTCTGGAACTCTATTTAATGCTTTATAGAAACTTAAAAGATCTCAGAATGTAAGACTGAATTTTAAAAATTTTACATATTAGTTTATTTGGGATGATTGTTCCCCAAAAATCTGTACATTGGGCATATGGCCAATTCCAAATGGACAAATGGTTTTTATGAAACTGCTCCCTATTTTGTGGGTTCTGTAGGTGTCATGGTTCCTGTCTTTGTTTTGGTCAGTGTAACTGATGTGCCTTTCTCAAAGTTTATGTTAGTTGGGGTTGCTATTACTGCAGTGAAATACTGTGATGGAAAAGCAAGTTAGGGAAGAAAGGATTTATTTGGTTTACTCTTTCACATCACAGTTCATCATCAAAGGAAGCCTGAATAAGAACTCAGGTAGGGCAGAAGCCATAGAGGAGTGCTGTTACTAGTTTGTTCTTCATGGCTTCCCTACAACCCAATCTTATGGAGACATTTTCCTAATTGAGGTTTTCTCCTCTCAGATGACTTCAGATTGTGTTAAACTGGCATAAAAATATCCAACAAAGGGCTTATTTCATCACTCTGTGTAGAAAGTCACATCATCCAACCTGTGACTTTCAAGAGATTTTTGTTTTATAACTACCTGCAAACTATAGTCCTAAAACTGAGCCAAAATGCTTTGAATTATAAAATGCTTGTAGATTGCAGTGGTAACCATTTTGCGCTTATGTATTATGCTAGATCATAAGTATTACATTATATAACTTGAAACCCATCATTCAGAATAAAAGCTCATTACAGACAAACTCCCCATGAATTTTCAGGGTACATTTACATAGAACTGCAGAATAAGTATGAATGTTTATACATATGTTTAATATTCTCAGTCTCATGGTATTTGATAGCTACAGAGATCTGAGGTACATGTCTGAGTGCAATGCTCTGGGCTTTCTGTTGGGTATTGAGTATGCCTTCATATCTATGGGAGTAAATTATTTTTTAAATTAAACAAATTTCTTCCCAGGTGTAGATTACTTATAAAATTAAACAAGTTTATTACCTTATATCTATACTTAAAACTAAGTTCAAGAGATTTAAAAGAGAAATGTAAGTAATTAAATAATAAAATTTTGGGGAAATGGAGGTACATTCATAGCAATGTCTAATAAATTGCAAATGTGTAAAATGTTAATGAAAGGCAGTCTTTTAGTAAAAGTTACACTTTTCCTAGGAAACAATGTTTTTCCTCAGGCCACATAATTGAAATAACTTTATTGTAAATGATGAAAACTTTTTAACATACTTTACCAATACCACAAAGTTAGATTATTTAGGAGTTTATACCTTTGTTGACAGAATACATGGATCTTTCCAAAACACTGATAAATTCGTTGTTAATTCTGCAATTTTCTTCACTTTTTTTTTTTTTTGTAGGCTGCATTTTTTTTTTTTTTTAAAGTATTTTATTCTTTTGGTTTTCCCCCTCTTTGCAGAATACTAAGATAAATTTTCAGGACAAGCATTATGAGTGATTTATCTTCTCAAATATTAACACCTGTGTTTTTCTTTTTAAAAAAAGTTCGTATGTTCTCTCAATAATAGACATTGGGACCTGTGCCATCACTGCCATTCCCTTTGAGAAGTCCAAAGTTTTATTTACTCTTGAAGAACTGGATGAGTTTACTTTTGTAGATGAGACAGATCAGCAAACTATCCCAGATGTAGCACGAATAGGTCCAAGTCAAGAAAAATGGGGCTGGATAATGTTTGAATGTGGACTTGAAAATTTAACTATAAAAGGTAAGCTTTTTTAAACCCTGAGTTCTGCTTAAGTGAGTACAGTTCACTTCAGCATTACTGAAATACATCTAACAGCTGTTACTTGTAGCAGCCTGGATTAACAAAATACAGCAGAAATTGTGGTACCTACATGGAGTGGATAGCAATCCTAATTATACTAAAGATATTTTTTTCCACAGCTAAATAAACAGTGCCTCTGTCCTAAACCTTGGGACCTCACAGAACAGCAGGATTTAAAAATTCCTGAGTTCACTGGAGCATCCCATTCTTTTCAGAGTTTAGAGCTTTGCCATATAAAATGTAAATATTTCAGGTAGTATCTTCATTTAATGTAAACAACTTATTTATACTTGTTTCTTATATAAGACAGGAGGGGAGGACAGAAGAGAGGAAAGGAGGAGGGTAAGTCTTATGTGGTGATGCATAGTACTTTAAAGTAGGAAAGTTTAATTGTTATAAGACTTTCAAGTTTAGTCTTAAAATACTAGTACACCTTTTAACCTAGTAAGTCAGTCATACATAACTCTTTTAGATAAGGACAAAGGCTAGTGAGAAAAAACATGGTCTTGATGATGTTTTATACAGATATTCCAGAGTTCAGCAATAAAACACATATTCACTCTTTTTTTAACAGATTGCTCCCTTCATTTTTATAGGAGGAAGACAGTCTGGTGCAGTTTTATATAACAGTTTTGGAATTATGGGTAAGACTAGTGTCACAGAGAGGGGTGGAGTGCTGACATCCAATAATTCTTCTGATTCTCCTACGGGCAGCGGCTACAATACTGATGTCTCTGATGATAACCTTCCATGTGATCAAACCAGTCCTTCCTCTGACATAAATGGAAACTCAGTCTCAGATGAACAAGTTGGTGAATTTCTAATGCTACTAGTAGTTTGGAATTAGGAAACTACACATTCCATTCAAAATCAATTTCTAGATCATATCTCATTGTCATTTTCTCTTTGAGAGTTGTACCATTTTGTTGAATATACTATTACTAGATTATAATTCTTGAATAGGTATAGGAATATACCTATGCTGCATATTCCTGCCCATTATAGTATTTAGCACTTAATAAATATTTGTTAAATAAATGAATTTATAGAATTTAAGAAAGTAAACTTGATTAATTATGTTTTAGTTATTTTAGAAGTCATTTTTATACTTATTGGTCATATTTTATGTAGATAATACATATTTTGTTGTTGCTATTTTGTTTCTGTTTTTCAGAGACAGTCTTGCTGTGTTGTCTAGACTAGTATTGACCTCCTAGGGTTTTAAAAGACAATCTTGTCTCAGCCTCCTGAATATATCTAAGACTATAGGTTTAGATTTCCTATTCAAAGAAAAGTATGAGGGATCTAGTAAGATGGCTCAGCAAGCAAAGGCATTCTGCCTTGTTGCCAAACCTGATGGATGCCCTGGGTTTAGCTCCCAAGCAGAAGGTTACTTTAGCAGTAACCACAATTCAAGTTTTATGTAAAGGTGCAGTCTATTAAGCCTAATAGATAAAAAAGTTTTGTGCTTAAAGTGCTAGTAAACATGTGTTGTGGTTCTGCAGGATCAATACATTATTAAATTGTTGGCTTTTTTAAAATATAGGATGAAGGAGTTGAATCTGATGATTTGAAAAAAGATCTACCTCTAATGCCACCACCTCCAGATTCATGTAGCATGAAGTTGACTATTAAAGAAATTTGGTTTAGTTTTGCAGCTCCCACCAATGTGAGATCTCCTACATATGCATTTTCTAGGTAAAACATTCAAAATGTAGTCTTGTTCATTGGCAGTTTGTCTTTATTCCAGATAGCATATTAATACTGTTTCATGTACTTACTGAAGTATTTTTCTTGCATATCTGATGCTCTGTGCTAAGGTGGATATTCTTCCTGACTTTCTCATTGAATACTTAATGTAAACATATATTCTCTACTTAGCCAAATTTCTTTCCTAGTATTTTAGCTGCATTTGGCTTACTGTCTTAAGACTTTTGTTTTATTCTTCATTTCAGACATGTTTGCCCCCTTTTCCTTTTCAGGTATCCATTTATTATTTCTATGTTTATAATTTTTTAGTGACCCAAAATAAAAATGTTATTTGAGTAAATAATAGTAACTGCTATCGATTTAGGAGATTGTTTGAAATAGAAAGCTTAATCTTACATCTTTTTTTAAAATTTATTTTGAAAGACAACTGAACCTTTTAAGCACTGCAACCCCGGCTGTTGGTGCCTGGCTGGTTCCCATTGATCAACTCAAGTCATCTTTAAACAAATTGGAGACTGAGGGAACCTTGAGAATTTGTGCTGTAATGGGATGCATAATGACAGAAGCATTAGAGGTGTGTCTTTTAATCATACAAGGTACCAGACATGCTTGGTTACTAAAAATGATTCACTACTATAGTAGTTATTGGAAAATACCAGATGTAGAAATTATTAATTACTAGATATCTTTGATTATAGGATCTCATGTACATATAATTTTGAGTCATTTGTTCTTGTTTGGTTTTCAGAATAAAAGTGTGCATTTTCCTCTAAGAAGTAAATATAATAGACTTACAAAAATTGCTCGCTTTCTCCAAGAAAATCCTTCATGTTTACTATGCAATATTCTACACCACTACCTCCACCAAGCAAATTATTCCATCATTGATGATGCTACAATGGTTTGTACTAAATTTTTTTTGTTGTTGTTTTTTGAGACAAGGTTTTTTGTATAGCTCCTGGAACTCACTATAGACTAGGCTGACCTCAAACTCAGAAATTCCTTTGTGTCTGCCTCCTGAGTGCTGGGATTAGACATACACCTCTGCATTTAATTAGTAAGAACTAGCTTTAAGGAAGCTGCTATTCTGTAGCAGTAGTCCTGATGAACAAGTTGAGAAATATGGTTAGAAATACAGGTCAATAGATAGCATTGTGCTCTGATTGACACCTTGAGATGGCCTGTATAAAGGTGTTAGTAGAAACTGTCAATTTTGATCAAGATTTCTCAGCATTATAGGTTAAATGAGAAATTGTCAAGGATGGAATTTTGAAAAAAAAAATGCTAAACTTCAAGGTTAGAGAGGTTAGATAATGCTAAACAGAGTGCTCAGAAGGGAAATGAAGAAATAGGACAATGAGACAATTGTATTCCAGAAGCTAAAAGCATAAGTTTGAAGCCAGTATATAATCCCCAAAGTCATAATGATTTTAGTAAAATAGAAAGTAGTTAGTCATAAAAGGGAGACTGTATAAATGCACAGCTCATCCCTACTCCTAGAAAAGAAAATAGCAAATTATGATTGGGATTTCAAATCCAATTACACCCAGCATTTAATTTGTAGTGATGCATTTTAACATTTATAAGTAGAAATATGTGATAGATGGCTAATCTTTCATTATAATTTATTTATTATGAAATAATAATATTTATTATTTGAATAAATTATTTCTTTTCAGGTTAGTGAATCTCCTAAATAGCTCAAAAGAAATTTTGAATCTTCATTTGGGCCAAAAATCAAGTCTACTAAATGATCCTTAAAAAAAAAAAAAAAAAAAACAAACTTTTTGCCCAGTGTTCAGTGTCATGACATGATTATGCAATGCTGTATTTGAGTTAGTGTTCTGTATCAGTCTATTTTCTATTACTAAATCAAATACCTGGGGCTAGAAATTTATGAACACAGGATGTTTCTACAGTTCTCAAGTTCCCAGAGCGTAGCACTGGCATCAGTGTGGCTCTGGTGAGGAACAGAATCCCTTGGCAGTGGCTTCTTGGTGTGCAGAGACGGAGGGAGGGAGGGAGAGAGAGAAAGAGAGAGGGAGGGAGGGAGGAAGAGAGAGAGAGAGAGAAGACTACGTGCCATGACAGGAAGCCAGAAGCTGGTGAAGTATCTTGTTCTTTAATTACAGCCCATGTACAGACTAACAAGGTCTCACCAGAACTGCTGTAATGAATTCTGAGACCACTGTTCTCGGTGATCTTTGCTAGATCACCTCTGAAAGATTCTGCCCCTTTTCAAAAATATTACCACACTCAATCCTTGAGTGCATTCTCAATGTATGTCTAGCTATATAGCAAGTTTATTGTCAACTTGAAATCCTGGAAATTGTTGAACAAATTACTTGAAATCTAATATTTAGTTTCTTCATCTCTAAGTGGGCACTTAGGGAGTTAAGTAAGTTCTTCATTGTTATTACAGAGTGATGGGCTTCCTGCATTGGTAACTTTAAAGAAAGGATTAGTTGCTTTGGCACGACAGTGGATGAAGTTCATTGTGGTGACACCTGCCTTTAAAGGAGTTAGCTTACACCGACCTGCTCAGCCACTGAAACCTCCAGCTGCTATGGACCAGGAGCATGAAGATGGACTTGGCCTAGATAATGGAGGTGGTCTTCAAAGTGATACCAGTGCTGATGGTGCAGAATTTGAGTTTGATGCAGGTAACTTTAGACTAGGAACCTTTCTACTTTTATTTCCTTGGTGTAATTGCTGTCACTGTATGGTTGGGTTTTTTTGTTTGTTTGTTTGTGTGTGTTGGGCTGGGAGTGTTGGATATGTGCATCTTGAAGAAAAGCTTCATATCAATAATATGCCTTTTTAAAAGATACCCATCAAGACCTTTTTCCTGTAGCTATCATTGAATTATTAATAGTAGAAAATTCAGGCTGTTGCATAGTTGGTCATATAGTATTTAACTTTAATAATTTTTTGTCTCAGATTTGAACATGCTAGTGTATGTGCAGCTGTGAATTTTTTAAATCCACATCCACATTCACGATGACTTTGGAATTTTTTTATTGAATAAATTTTATAATTTTACTTTGTGAGATACAGTAGACTGATGATCTGTACCATAGAGACAGCTTTTATAGCAAATTCATAAAAGAAAAACCTGCCTTTTTTATTTTATATACTCCATTTATCTGTTTTTAAGGGAGTTTTGTCTTATCACCTGTTACATATATCTGATTTAAGTAAATTTGGAAGCCTGCTGAGCATACAATTCTGTAAGTAAAATGTGTTGCATCTGTCTGAACAAGGTGAATGATTTTGAAATGTTGTACATTAACTTTTTATTATGATGATAGAGTGTCTTACAGTGGTTTGAAAAGGAATTAAGAGTAGAGGAAAAGGATAGTCCTAAAATTAGAGCTTTCAGAACATTTATTTATATAGCTTAATTTGAAAAATTTAATTTAAATAAATACATTATAAAAAGTAGCCCAAATTTTATTATACACAGAGGTTAAATTAGTTCAGTGGCTTTCCCTTCTAATTACTCATGGTACCTGTATTTATTTGTCACACTCTGCATATTCTAGAGAGAGATTGAATTGATTTTTGGCACAGTATCGGTGGATAGTGTAAACTCAGACTACAGACTAAAGTTGGAGAGTAAGGAAACAAAAATATAAAAATCATAAAATTTATATTTTTCAACTTGTAAAACTGGATTATAACTATACAGACCAGAATGATGGTTGACTTCTCATTTTTCAAGAAAATGTGTGAATGTATATGTAACTTACTCTTTTTTTAACCATGTTAGCCACAGTTAGTGAACACACAATGCTTCTAGAAGGAACAGCTAATCGGCCACCACCTGGGAGCTCTGGGCCTGTCACTGGAGCTGAAATAATGAGGAAGCTTTCTAAAACTCATACCCATAGTGACTCTGCATTAAAAATAAAGGTATGATATTGCTGAGTTTGATTAGAGTTTAAAATTTACATGGCCAACCTAACTTTTTTGTTTCAATATTAAATATATTAGATGTCTACTTTATAAATTAATTTAGCTAATAACTTGGTGTATATATTTTCATGAAAATTGTATCATCAGTGTTTAATACTTAATAGCTACTAAGCCTTTGTGTTCTTTTATCTTATTGAATATTATATACAATAAAATTCAGTATTAAAAATGTTGATAATCTTGTTTTAGTGAAAGCCTTTTAGACGGTATATTATTGATTGCAGAGCTTAGGTGGGGTTTTTACAAATTATGATCTTAACTTATACTCCATTGTTTTAACAAGTTTAAAGAATGCTTGGTAAGAGTGACAATAAAGCCAGGTGAGTAGGACTAGCATATGCAGTGATACCCTTATTTAATGCTGCTCTGTAACTTGAAAAATTACTGACTGAATTGTACATCTTTATTTGAAAGGTAGAGATTTTGACAGCAACCAGCTTTGGAGGATTGTAATGAGAAATAACTGAGTTAAGACATAAATGTATCTGATACTGTGTATTCTTATGAGTTTGTTGTTGTTGTGTTATTGTTAGTTTGCTTTTCAAAGAACTGAAAATGCTAGTTAAAAGTTTTACTTTTACTCAAAGTCTGCAAATAGACTTACATTGACAGAATAGCTTTGATACTGAAATATTAAATTTCTAAATAAAAATTATAAGCAAAATACACATGAAAATGGGCTCCCAAATAAACAATAACAAAAATATTTTTCTAATCATTCAGAAAAAAACAAGATACTAAAAAGAAAAGTTAAAAAAATGGATAAAGGCATAAAAATATGTATACCCATACAAAGATGTATTCTCTTATAAAGAAATGTAATATAGAATGACATTTGCATTTTCATTTATGAGATTAGAATACTAAAACTTTTGATATTGTATATTATACATGAAGATATAAGAAAAATTATTCTCATACAATATTAGAATATTGTTATATGACAAACCTTGTCCTGGAGAGACACTACACACATACAGAGAACCCACGACAGACCAAAGTACAGATACTACAAGAGTCCAGCTTTGAGAAGTAGTGAGTTTTATTGGGTTAATTACAGGAGTAGATGTGGAATATTTCAGTCTGGGAAGAAACAGTTTCACAAGAAGTGAACATGGTTGTGACTTTTTTGAAGGAAAGTATGACAAGCTATGACAAATGAAAAGTTAAAATTTTTCCATTTTAAGGACTGTTCATTGTAGAAGTAACCATAAATGATCAGACAGATCTTGGAGCTTTCTTGGTGATACTAAGTGGGAAAATAATGGACATAATATTAAAGAGTTAAATGTTAGAGGGCTAATAAATTACATACACCATTATAAATGCCTACCACAAGCCTTTCTAAAAAGGGAATAAGTCTGTGTGCAGCTGTGGATGTCATTGGAGTTACATGGATTGAATTAATAGCAGAATATAGGGTGTGTCTGTGTGTGTATGTTATACTTTTCTACTGCTGTGAAGAAACACCCTGACCAAGGCAACTTATAAAAGAAAGCATTTAAATGGGAACTTAACAGTTTCAGAGGCTTAGAATCTCTGACCATCATTGTGGAAAGTATGGCAACAAGCAGGCAGGCATGGCAAAGGAGCAGTTAAGACAACCATGAGGGAGAACTAACTGAGAAGAGAGAACTAACGGGAATGGCATAGGCTTTTGAAACCTCAAAGCCATCTCCAACACACCTTCTCCAACAGGGCACACCTCCTAATGCTTCCCAATAGTCACACCAACTCCAGAAAAAGCATTCAAATGTGTGAACCTATGGGGGCTATTTTAATTCAAACTACCACAATGTGTATGCTTTTATAGCACATAAATAATGTGGGAAGATTAAAATAAACCACACGCGCATTGGGAATGGGATCTAGAAATTTAGAACACAGAATTTTCTACTCAAGTTTCTTATGCTTTTAAAGTTTGTTGTATTACGTTTCTGGCCAGCCTTTCTGGCCTAGTCTTGAGATGTGGTCCCACTCTCAGCCCCACTTAGCCTCAAATAATCACACACAGGCATATATTATTTTTATGCTGATTGACCTAGGGCCCAGGAATACAGCTTTCTAACTCCTTCATCTCAACTCAACCCATCTTGTTCAGCCACGGGTCAGGTACCTTTTCTCATAGCAGCATTTCAGCTTCTTTCCTCTGTCTGCTGCCTTCTTGTCATCCTGTCTATGGCGGCTCTCTCTGGTGGCTCTCTGGCATCTGTCTCTGTTTTTCTTGTACTCAGAGTTTTCTTAGCTGGTAGCCCTGCCCACACTTCTTGTTTGCCTTTGGCCAATCAGCTTTCTATTAAATCCATAGGCAGGACAAATATTTACAACATTACTAGCGTAATCCCACAAGAATCCCAAATCTAATATCCTTTTTCTTTTTCATTATCTAATTATTTATACCCAACACATAAACAAACATGAACATCCATAATCCATTTTTTGGGAATGTGGGCATAGTTCTCTAGGCTGCTTCCTGCTGGCAATCCCATGAGTATCCAAAGAAAAATTTAGGATTATGGACAAGTCTTTGGTGAAGTAGTCTCTAAGACTGGATAATCTCAGCCCTTCTCCTTGAAGTGTTTTCAGAGGAAACTTCAACAGAGGTGCTCTGAAATTTCTATTGGAGACTTTTCAGGGGGTCTTCCTTGATCAAACTTTATTTTCTTTAACTGGAAATAAATCCACAGCTTCTTATTTTTTGTAGAAATAGAAAGAAAACCTCTTTTCCAAAGTAGCATATCTTTGGATTTCAATTTTAATGTCAACTCATTTTCAAAATATATAGATTGGATTAATCCAGGAGCATTTGTAATTAAATGTCTTTTATCAACTTTAACTACTTCATTTATAGTCAAAAAACTTAAAGACCAGACAATAATATACAGTATTCAGACATTCTTTGTATTTTTTATTTTTACATGACTTATTACGATTTCTTTTTACTCTATATCTTTTTAAAGGACTTTTTCTATCCTTTTTCCTTTTATATTTTCTCTCTCAAGCCAATGTATATTTTAAACATGCCCTAAACCATTTACATGTTTGTTTGTTTTTTGGGTTTTTTTTTTTAAATCTGTCTCTACTGTATATCTCTCAACTTTTCTGTTCTGACTACTTTTTGTTTGGCTAGGGTGGCTGACCCACCCAGCTCTATTTCTGGTCTGCCTTTTGACCAATCAGCTTTTATTAAACCCATATGTGGGACAAATATTTAAAATAGTAACATATAATCCCACTACAAGTAACATGAAATTTTCATAGCATATATTTAGTGTGTTGTAAGTGCTCTTGCTGTGGGATAATGTTCTTATACATTGTAAAAATTTGTCTCTCATACTAGTTTAATGAAATACTGACTGGCCAGTAGCCAGGCAGGAAATATTGACAGGGCCAACAGACTGGGAGAATTCTGGGAAGAGAAAAGGCAAAGAATCAGTCACTAGTCAGACAAAGAGGAAGCAAGATGAGAATGCTGGACTGTGAAAAGGTACCAAGCCACATGGCTAAACATAGATAAGAATTATGCTTCATTTAAGTTTTAGAGCTAGTTAGTAATATGCTTGAGCTACTGGCCCAGTATTTAATATTAAGCCTCTGAGTCAATTATTTGGGAAGCAAGTGCTGGGTGTTTGAGAGTTTCTTTTGGGACAGAAACTTCAGACATCATGCTCTTATCTTCTGCTGTGATAGGCTTCTTCCCCCACCCCCCAAAATGGGGGCATGTAGAAATGTACAGATTTTTCCACTTTCTGCTAATACTTCAGTGGTCTTTTTAAAACAACAAAAACGTACAGGCAAGCTTTCCTTTTTTTTTTTAACTCTGTGGTTTTATGTTTGTTTGTTTGATTTTTTTTTTTTTTTTTTTTGCTTGTTTTGATATTTGTTTCTCCTTGGCTGGCCTGGAATTTATTGTATTGATTATGTTGATCTTAAACTCATGACACCGCTCTAGCCTCAACCTCCTATGTGTTGAGATTGTTTAATGCATTATGCCTCTCCTGGCAGTGATACTTTAGTTTTGATGGTGTCAGTCGTTTAACAAGTTGATTCTTATTTTTTTAAGGGAATAGTTTTATAATGCATATTCTTTCTGGGTACCAGTTGCTACATCAGGAATTAAGCAGTGATAACAAGAATTGCTTTTGTGTACTTCTTATTTTTCGATTGCCATAGCATGTTCGTTGCACCTCTAAAAACATCTTTTTCATGACTTATTTAAGTCCTGATGCTCTGGTTGCAGACCTCTTAAATATTTACCAGCATTTTATTTCCTGTATTCTGTTTGAGCTGCTCCTCTATGGCTCTTGTTTGGCTGTAGAAAACTGATT
The DNA here is from genome assembly GCA_004025045.1 of Sigmodon hispidus. Classification (NCBI taxonomy): domain Eukaryota; kingdom Metazoa; phylum Chordata; class Mammalia; order Rodentia; family Cricetidae; genus Sigmodon; species Sigmodon hispidus. The sequence continues at coordinate 64,012 of PVIH01009252.1, read as the reverse complement.
GATTAATGATTCAGGGGATATACTTGAATATAATGTGTAGCCCTTAGTGTTACACTACAAAGTTATAGAAAATACTTTTTTACATTTGAGATTCAACAATCCCAGTAGACACTATCACTGTATTAAAGGGTAGGATACCTAGTAGCAATAGCAACAGCCATAGATGTCATTTTTACATATGTCATAAAAAAAATCTTTTTATTTTGTAGGGTATTCATCCATATCATTCTCTGAGTTACACCAGTGGAGACACTGCTACAGATTCTCCAGTACATGTTGGACGTGCTGGGATGCCAGTAAAGGAGAGTCCTCGGAAGGAGAGCCTTCTCAGCTATCTGACTGGAAGTTTCCCAAGCCTGCACAACCTTCTGGAAGGCACTCCTCAGAGAAGTAGTGCAGCTGTGAAAAGTAGCTCCCTAACAAGAACAGGTATCTAGCTCCAGTGGATCCATGTTATTCCTCTAGACTTTACAGGAAATTGTACTCACATATGTGCATGTGCCCACACAATTAAAAATAAAACTTTTTCTCAATTGATTTTATTTTGTGGAGAATTAGAAAAAAATTATTATATATTTTGGTTACATGACTAACCTTTTTAGTATCTTTTTTTTTGAGAAAATATTTTAGAAAGTTGTAACTTTCTCTTTGTGCCTTTTATTTTTTATATTCAAATAAGTGCTGACTAATGCCAGTGGACACATATGGAAACTAGGGAACGTAGAATCATCACCCTATGATAATAAAAATGAATTCTGTACTAATTCTGCCTTAATATTCACATAACAACCTCATGAAATCAGATTTAAAAAGTACTTGGAGAGATGACTCAGTAGTTAAAGAGTATTAGCTATTCTTGCAGAGAACCTGGGTTCAGTTCTCAGCACCCACATGGCTGCTGATAACCATCTTAACTCCAGTTCCAGTGGATTCTGATGCCCTCTCTCTTTTGGGTCCTGCAGGCACTGCATGCACTTTGTACACAAACACACTCAGGCAAAACAGCTATATGCATAAAAAAATTTAAAGGAATGTCTAAATAAAATTACATTTTCATCTGACTTTCTGAAAGTGTGTAAATGACATTTTTCAGTGCTATAGTATATAAATTCTCAGTAAACTTTGTTTTCAGGAAATACAGTGGCCACTGACATGTTGTCTGAACATCCTTTGTTATCTGAGCCATCATCTGTGAGTTTTTATAATTGGATGTCAAATGCTGTGGGTAATCGTGGGAGCACGATACAGGAATCTCCTGTTACAAAGTCTGGACATAACAGTCTTCCAACAGGTATTATAATTGTTGTTTTTATCTAAACTATCCTAAGTGGCACTAACAGTTACAGCAAAATCTTGTTGCTCAGAGGATAATTTAATTGTTAAATGTTTAAGTGATATTTGGTTGAAATTGGACTCTCTCAGAAAATGGTAAATTATCATTTTGGTATTCTTGCTATATCAAATACAAGATTTAAATAATTTAAAACTCCATGTAATGTGGTTGGTTAAACATTCATAATACCAAAGAAGGTAGGTTAAAAAACATAAAGTGTAATTACAACATGATGTACCTACAGTATAGAAAGAATTCTGAATTTGTCTAGCTTTCTCTGAGACATAAGTATTAATTCATATATTCTTTGTAGTTAATTAACAAATATGTAATCAGATCTGTGGGAACAGTAAAGTAAGATTTCTTTCCCTAAGGAGAGAGCTAAATGATGGCCATTTATTAATTTTAAAAGATTATGCATGTGTAGGAAGGACACTGGCAGGGTGTTTCCCCAAGAAAGTGATGGCCATGTTCAGTGTAAGTATGTTAGCCTTCTTTTTTCTATATTTGAAGATTTTCCAAGTTAGTAAATATTGAAGAATAGTAAACTAGACATTGGTACTGATTACTGAAGCCCACTAAAATGAATCTTTAAAACAGCTATCTGAACCATGTGAATTCTTCCCATATAGCAATTACTAAAATATAAAAAGTAGTTGATTTGTGAGTGCTAGCTCAACTCTTTCTCTTGTTGGTGTGGCTCTTCTCAATCTTGAAGTCATCTGCTAACCTACTGCTAGGTCTCTGCATTGACCCTTGACTGAAGAAGGTAGAAAGATGGTACCCTGCAATTCTTGGCATCTTTTATTGTTCTTATTTCACTGTTGTTCTGAGTAGCTATAGTTTATATTACAAGAGAAATAGAATGGAACAGTCCCTTTCTCTCAGGGGTCCTTTGTCTGGGATTTTACATGATAAAGGAAGTACCCAGGGGAGTTATTTGGTTTTGTTCATCCTCAGGAAAGCCTGGGTATGATTCTGTTAACATGACTTTTGTCCTGCTGCATTTACTTTTCAAAGATTTTTTTTTTTTTCACTTGTAAAATTCTACATTTTGGACTCACTGACCTGGTAAAGATCACTAGTATTTTCTGAATATTCATTTTCATTTTTTTAATTAAGAAATTACATCTGTAAATTTTTACTATTACATAGTAGTTTTTCTTTTCCTTATCAGTGGTCTGGTAAGGGTACTACAACATAAACTGTTTTTAAATGTGACTCATTATGTTTCTTTTTATGGTATTCCTGTTTCCAAATAAGTTACATTTTACTCTTGAAATTTTGCTGTCAGGAGTTGCACCCAATCTTCCTACAATACCATCAGCCTCAGATTTCAACACCGTCTTGTCTAGTGATCAGAATACTCTGGATGGGACACATTCTCAGCACAGTACTAGTCAAGATGATGTGGCAGGTGTGGAAGAAGCAAACCAAGGCTTTCCTGCTGTTCAGCTTGCTGATGCACAGGTGAGTTTGACTGTTTTACCTGATACTAATATCACCTCCTTCAGCAGGGCTTAGAGCAGGAGCGGTAGATGTTGTGCTCTGGTTGTGAGACCCTCAAAAATATACCAGAGATGCAAACTCTCCAAAATGCAAAAGCAGGGTTTATTGAAAATTATTAGTTGTGCTCAACAAGGACCTCAGTCTGGCACACAGACATGACAGGGGCCAGAGGAGGTGCTGCCCCTTTGCAAACTGGGTTTTTAAGGGCAAAAACCACAAGGCAGGGTTACTTGGAGTCAAGGGTGCACATGTGCTGTGGATGAACTCATGCTTAAGGGCTTTTTACAGCTTAACATTCCTGGACCCCACCTGGCTAGTGTGGCTGGTGGGTTTTTACTACCTGAGGGTTGGATCATCCAAGTGTCCATAGATAGCCCTTAGCTCATTCTTTCTTGGAACTGGGCAAGCCCCTGCCAGGAATGTGAAACTGAATTCTATTTCTACCTCTATGGGTACTAGAATACAAAATGGGCTTTCTTGAGCTAACTTTACTCTGTTCATAGGTAACTGAAGTTCAGGGAAACTCTATTCTGTGCCTGTGGTAAAAGCCTTCATGCAGAATAGGGATGGCCTTTTGAACATGAACTGATTAATTATGAATGCAAATTAACCGATAGGTTAATAAATTGAAAAATTCTGATAATGTTTTTGTTATGTGTTAAAAATTGATTGTAGTTCCCACTAAAATCAGGAACTAGACAAAGCTGTCCCCTCTCCCCTTATCTATTCAAAATAGTGCTCGGAGTTTTAGCTAAAGCAATAAGAGAACGAAAGGAGATTAAGGGGATACAAATTGGAAAAGAAGAAGTGAACCTATCTCTATTTGCAGATGACATGATTTTATACATAAGTGACCCACAGAATTCTACCAGGGAACTTCTACAGCTGATAAACACCTTCAGCAATGTAGCAGGATACAAGATTAACTCAAAGATATCAGTAGCCCTCCTATACACTAAAGATAAAGGGCTGAAAAAGAAATAAGAGAAACATTACCTTTTATAATAGTTTCAAATACCATTAAATACCTCAATGTAACTATAACCAAAGAAGTATCAGATCTGTTTGACAAAAACATTAAATCTCTGAAGAAAGAAATTGAAGGGGATATCAGAAAATGGAAAGATCTCCCATGTTCCTGGATAGGAAGGATCAACATAGTGAAAATGACAATCTCACCAAAAGCAGTCTACAGATTCAATGCACTTCCCATCAAAATCCCAACACAATTTTTTACAGACCTTGAAAGAACAATACTCCATTTTATTTGGAATAACAGGAAATCCAGGATTGCCAAAACAATTTTGTTCAACAAAAGAACCTCAGGAGGCATCACCATCCCAGACTTCAAGTTATACTATAGAGCTACAGTAATAAAAACAGCCTGGTACTGGCATAAAAACAGACTTGTGGATCAATAGAATTAAATTGAAGACCCCAAAATTCACCCACACAGCTATGAACACCTGATTTTTGACCAAGAGGCCAAAAATATTCAATGGAAGAAAGATGGTATCTTCAACAAATAGTGTTGGCATAGATGGATGGTAGTGTGTAGAAAAATGAAAATAGATCCAATCCTATCACCCTACATAAAAACTCAAATCCAAGTGGATCAAAGATCTCGGCATAAACCAAGCTACACTGAACTTGATAGAAAGAAAGTGGGAAATACCCTCCAACGCATTGGCACAGGTGACCACTTTTTAAATATAACACCAGTAGCACAGACACTAAGAACAACAATCAATAAGTGGGACATCCTGAAACTGAGAAGCTTCTGTAAGGCCAAGGACACAGTCAATAAGACAAAACAACAATCTACAGAATGGGAAAAGATTTTTACCAACACTACAAGTGACAGACGATTGATCTCTAAAATATATAGGGAACTCAAGAAACTACAGCCCCAAATTCTTAATAAGCCAATTAAAAAATGTGATTCCAAACTAAAAAGGGAATTCTCAGCAGAAGAATTACGAATGGCTGAAAGGCACATGAAAAAGTGTTCAACATCTTTAGCCATCATATAATACAAATCAAAACAATTTGGAGATACCATCTTACACCTGTTAGAATGGCTAAGATTAAAACCACAGATGACAGCCTATGCTGGAGAGGATGCGAAGCCAGGGGAACACTGTTCCAGTGTTGGTGGGAGTGTAAACTTGTTCAGCCACTCTGGAATGCAGTATGGTGTTTTCTCAGAAAACTGGGAATCATTCTCCCCAAGCATCCAGCAATACCACTTTTAGGCATATACCTGAAAGACACACATTCACACCCAAAAGCATTAGCTCAGCTATGTTCAGAGCAGCATTATTTGTAATAGCAAGAATCTGGAAAGAACCTAGATGCCCCTCAACTGAAGAATGAATTAACAAACTGTGCTACAGCTACACAATGGTGTACTCCTCAGCAGTAGAAAAAATAATATCCTAAAATCTGCAGGCAAATGGGTGAATTTGGAGAATATCCTCCTGAGCAAGGTATCACAATTCCAGAAAGAGAAGCAGGGGATATACTCACTCATTAATGAACTTTAAAAAAAAAAAAAAAAGTCATCATACACAAGAAGTCAAGGCTAGAACATAGCTAAATGACATAGTGCCTCACTTCTGCATTGTTGGCCTCTGGCAGGGGTGTGAGTGAGGAAAGACTTGTTTTCTTTAAGGGTCTGGCCACAAGGAGTTTAATTATGCTCTTGTAAGTAAATGAGCAGCATGAATGGGTGTTTTTATAAATGGGGAGATCATAAGAGTGGGTATGAATCTGAGAGGCCTGATAACTGAGTTTGATGGGGTGCATGATATAAAATAAAAAAGAAAAAATTGATTTTAATATGACTAGAAAGTTAAATTTTATCATATCCCAAGTCGATCATATAAAGTTAAGACTTTATTAAGTCTTAGGAGACAATGGATTTAAAATAGAGAAATAATTAAAACATGCAGAGATATATGAGCAGCAGTGTGAATGAATGAGCAAAGTAGAGATGAAAGTAACTGTTGAAGTAGTTCATACCAGTGATGATGAAACTCTAGGAAAAGTTGTGGCTTTGCATAGACTGAATTAAAGACATAAGACTATTGACTGAATTAAAGGCTAAAGCACACAATCAAAAGCTATAGCAAAAAGGAAAGGAAATTACTGTTCCTAGGCATAGTGGAGGAGCAAGTTTATAAAAGAGCGAACATAACCAGAGTCAGGGACATCTGGGAGAATTTAAGTAGGACCCAGCCAAGCTGAACAATGTGAAGATAGGAGCAGGCGAGGGAGAAGAAAGAGGTGAGCCAGGTGCAGAGCCAAGAAGGCAAAGGTACAAAAGGGGCAAGAAGTCAAAATGGCTGGACAATATAGGGAAGAGCCTCTAGGGGAAGGGAAGCCCAACTCTTGAGCTACAGAGTTGGGTTTTGGGGGCTGTTGTGGGTGCAATATGCCAGCTATACCCTGTAACAGATAGGGACTGGAGGATGTTGGGAGAACCTCGCTGCCAGGTCTTCTTTGATATTTTAAATAGGCATCTCATCCCAGGATTTGAGACTTAGCACAGAAAAATAGTGTGAAATCATTTGGAATATCTTTAAATTTGAATGAATAGAAGGCAAATTGGAGATTGGGACATAGGGATTGAGAACTGTCAGATTGAAGGGTTGGGATGGAATGATGTTTGTACAGAATTGAAAAATAATTGTTGTTTAAAGTCAGTTGTAGAGATATGGACATAGTATGTATTTTACTCTAATCATTTTTGGAGAAGCAGAAAGCTTGTAAATTATTAGCTTTTTTTTTCTACGTCACATATATCACATTGACTTATTTTATGTGTTGTAGTTTTTAGGTCTTGTTTTTATTTTTTTTAATTGGAAGAGTAGGAAAAATCTTTTTGGCTCTTCTCTTGTTTTGCTCATTGTACTTACTAGTATTTGAATCCACAAAGACTTAGACTTGATTCAAATTTAGATTCATTGAATCTATTTTGACTAATAGTAAAAGGACTGTAGCTGTTATGCCTATAGCTCAACACCCAGAGAGACCACCAGAGACAGGGATGCCCGGAATGCAACAGCAAGGTTTATTGGCAGCACAATAGAAGCCAGGCAGGGAGCATACTTCAAGCTTCCTTGATAACAGAGCAAGAAGTAGTTCCTGTCTTTGGTTACAAGGGATCTTTTATAGACAAAAGTTATAACAAAGTTGGTTGCTTGGAGACAGGGTTCTGATGTGGTACTGATTGGCTTGTGCTTAGAGTATTTCTGCACCAGAATATCTTTGAACCCCACCTGGATGGACTCTACCTGGATCCTACCTGGGGTGGTTGGTTTTTCACAGAACTGGGCAAGCGAGAATCTAAGTGGGCAGATATCTTGGCTGATCTCCCAGAGCTGGGCAGGTAGGAAGCTATTCTCTCAGAACTGGGGAGGCCCCCTTCAAGGTCTGTTCTTTTAGGACATTCTTTCCCCAGGACTGCTCAGGTATGACTATTCTTCTCCCAGAACTGGGCAAATCCCCCACTCCTGAAATGTGAAGCTAAATTTTATTTTACCTTTTTATAAAATAGCTACTAGAATATAAAATGGAATTTCTTGAGCTAAATTTTCTCCCTTCAGTAGCCTTAAAGCCAAAGGGCATGCTGGCAGTGTTAAAGGTAGACAGGACATCAGAAAGGTCTGCATTACAACTATTCATAGTATCAAATCCACATATGGTCAGTTGATAGAGTATTATAGTACTCTACTAATAGATACATTTATGTGCATCTATGATAATAGTTATCTGGAGATTTGACCAGAGTAATGTACTTCTGTAAGCATTTAGAGAAGGAATCTTTAAAATACATGTGCTAAAACTTGTTTAATGACTTGTAACAGTCAAGTGATTTTATTTTAAAAAGGATAAATGCTTATAATACAACACGTAAACTTTTTATATTATTACAAGAAGTAATAAACTGTTAGTGAACTTTATATGTTAATTTGAGGTTGTTTTGTTTTTGTTTTTAATCCCTGGAGATTTAACTTGAGCCTTTTAATGCTAGGCAAGTTCTCCATTACTGATCTATAGCCCCACCCCCTTTAAAAAAGTTATTTTGAGGTAGTCTCACTAAGTTGCCCAGGCTGGCCTTGAACTCACTCTGTAGCCCAGCAGGCTCTGAATTCTCATTCCTTTTGACTAGTTTCTCTATTAGCTGTAATAATAGGCTTATGCCACAAGGGCTGGTACCAGTTTTGTTTTGTTTTGTTTTAATAGAAACACATTGGGTATCCATAGACTTTTTAAAAAGTATATGTGAATGTAATTTAAATTGTTTTACTCTCAGGAAGTTATAGGTAATCTTTGTTTTTGTCAAAACAGTTATTTCTTTTGGTTTTGTTTCACTTTGTGGTAATAGATACTGTGTGCTAGAATAATAACAGAAGTAACTGATGAACAATTAATTATGTTAATGTGGTTGTTTGATGTCTTCCAGGTTGTTTTTAAACCTCTTCTGAGTCATACTGGGATCCAGTCACAGGACACAATGCCCCTTTGTTACCGGATGTATTTTGGAGAACACCTTTCATTTTCAGGAACTTTAGACTGCCTCAGAGCAGATATTGTAGATTCAGATACAGCTAAAGACAGGAAAGGCAAAAGAGCAAGAAGGTATTTTTTATTGTATAAAATTTTATTCAAGAATTAGATCTAATTTCAGTAACAATGAGAAGATACTTTCTACTTAATAAATGTAATATATTTGGTTATAATTTGTTGATTTTATTAATGGATCAAGTAGTCAACTTTAGGCATATTTTTTGTAGCATGTGCATGAAATATATTAAAGTATATCTATTGAAAAGAAGCACTCAGCATTTATATGTTTAGAATTGGTAGTGGAGATTTTATGGTTCTTTGTTTTAATCCCTTTGGTTTTAATTCACTTACAGTTTATTCCTAACTTACCTTTTGAATTGACTTTTAAAAAATTTGTATAGTTATGGGTATATTTATATGTGTATACATTTGTCTGTGTGATTGTTTGCATACCTGCATGTTTAAAGGTGGTTTGTACACACGCACAGAGACGAGAAGAAGGCACCAGGTGATCTCTAACACTTTCTACCTGTTCAATTGAGACAGAGTCTCTTCCTCACCTGAGGCTAATATTTTTTTGGCTAGTCTGGAAGCCAGCAAGACCTAGAAGTCCTCATACTTCTCTAAGCCTTAGAGCTGGGGTTACAGGTGTTCATGGGATGCTTGGCTCATTAGAGGAGTGCTGAGGTCTGTATGCCAAGCCTCATGATTGCAGAACGAGCGCTCTTAGTCCCTGAGCTACCACTCCAGCCCTTCAGACAGTATTTTGGATCAGGAATAAAGTAAAATTTATATTAAATATAGGCATCAGAAACAAATATACAGAAAGAAAAAAGTAGCATATGTGCAATAAGAATAGGAGCTGTCTGTTACTGCCATTCTTTATTTTCCTGAGTAGTTTTCCTGTTTTCTTATTGCTTGAGTGGGCAGTTTTATATCTACTAATAGGTCTAACTGTTCTTTTGAGAAGTTGGAATTTTACTTTTGTTATACTCTTATACATTGTAAAACTACAAAGAAAACCTCAATATGTTGCAAAATCATTGTCAGAAATGCTACCTCTGACCATATTGCCAATCTTCAACTCACCTGGCTGCTTTTGTCCTAAGTGACTGCTTCAGCATATACCCAGAAATTTTTTTCTCCTTTTCTCAACTATTTTTTTTTTTTTTGGATCATCCTTACATTTTTCACAATTTTTGGTTTGTTTCTTTTTTTCTCAGAGATTTGTTATCTATCACTCCACCTCACCCCCAGTTTTGGCTTATTTTCATATCTTTTTAGTCTTCTGTTTTAGTTCTTAGTGTTCAGTGTTTTCTTCTATAACCACATACAGAACATTGATAGTCAGCTCCTTGTGAGTATCTGCATTTTTACATATTTATTATGCTATAATGTGACATACTTTTTATTTAAATGCTATTAATCAATAAGGAATTACATGTTCTAGCTATCACCTCATAGTTAAGTTAGTTTCTGATTTTTTAAAATAGAAATATAGATTCTGTTTAATTTACCATGTGTGACAGTGTATTCACAGTACATAAGGAAAAAGATTGGAAATGCTGCTTTACTTGAGATTTACTATTATTGTTGATAGAAGTTGTGTGACTTTCAAAGATAAAATGTTTAAAATGGCTGTAATTCTAACACAAAATGTGGAGAATTTTGTAGTCAGAAGTTTCTGTCCTGCGCAGCCTGTACCACAGCCATTTAGTTCCAAATATCTGGACCCACAGTCCCAAAGCATCTTAACCCCAAAGAAACACACAGAGGCTTATATTAATTACAAGCAGATTGGTCTATGGCTCAGGCATAGTACTGTCTAACGCTTATTCCTTAAGTTAACCCGTATTTCTTATATATGGTATAGCATTTTCATCTTGCTTCTCTCTGTTTCTGCTGGCCTCTCTCTGCTCTTTCACTTCCCAGCATTGTCCTAGTCTTCTAGCCCCACCTGTACTTTTCTACTGGTCAGTCAGCATTTTATTAAACCAACCTGAGCAATAAATCTTTACAGTATGCAAAAGAAATATTCCACAGCACGGTTTAACAATAATTTTTGTGTGATATTTTAAATATTTTTAGTGTGGTTTTATTTCAATTAGTTTTTATTTCCACTTGCAATTTGGCAAACCAAGCTATGAGGATTTTCTTGACAATAAAAAATAAAATTATAGTAAATTTTTAAAATTCAATTTATCATTTAGTATTAGTGGTTGGTTATAATTGATCTCTTGTTAACTCTAAATTTTCATCTTGTTGGGTATGTTTTTGGATAGCAAGAAAAAAAGTTTCATTATTTTATTGAAACTTTTAAAATTGAAGATGAATGATTTGACTTCTGAGTTAATTTTAAAGTAAAATTAACAAGAAAAACTAAAGGCTATCTGATGTTGGGTGTCTTTCTATGTTATGAATATTATTGGTTGATAAAGACTGTTTTGGCCTATGGCAAGGCATCTTAGAAGCAAGCGGGAAATTTGAGCACAGATAAAGGGGAAGGAGGGTGGAATCAGGAGAAGAAGCAATCCATCCACTGAGAGGGCAAGATGTAAAAGTGCAGGTAAGCCATCAGCAATGTAACAAGACAGATTATGGAAATGGGTTGATTTAAGATGAGAGAGCTAGCTACCAGTAATCCCGAGCCATTGGCTGAATAGCATGCAATTAATATAAGCATCTGACTCATTTTTGAAGGGCTAAGCAGTGACGGACAGGTCTGAACCACGGGGCGAGGCTGGACCAAAAACCTATACAACAGCTGTTACCTCCTGGAAAGACTAGATGAGTGCAAACACATAATGTATTGAATTTCTGGCTTAATGGTGCATTTTACCTTGTTGGTTATTTTTTTTTATATAAATGCATAAGAATATGCCATGCCATTTTTTAAAAAAGGAAGTAATAGCCTTTCATTTTGTTTTGGACATTTTAGGCAAGGCCATGTGAATCTACCCCCACTTGAGTTCAAGCCAGCATTAATGTTGGAAACTTTCAGCATCAGTGCTGTTGTGATGGAAAAGTCAGTGTGTACTCCTCAGAACTCCACCAATGCCCTTTCCTTTCATGATCTCAGTAAGCGCTATTACAACACCTTCCACTGCAACTTCACTATTTCCTGTCAGTCAATAAGTCAACATGTGGATATGGCTTTGGTTCGTCTTATCCATCAGTTCAGTACAATGATAGATGACATCAAAGCAACTCAGACAGACATTAAACTTAGTAGATACACAGCTGGATCAGCTTCCCCTACACCTACCTTCAAAACCAGAAAACACCGGGATTTTCGTTCATCTGACTTCAGCCGCAGTTCTAGAGGAAGTCTCAATGGTGGCAATAGAGTAAATAATGCCAAGAACAAAAGGACCAACAATGAGAACAACAAAAAAGAATCCCGAAACAAAAACTCACTAGGAAGGTCTGAAAGAAGAACTTCAAAAGTATCTAGGAAAGGTTCAAAAGATGTTGTGGATCACATGACCATTCATATGGATGACTCTGATTCCATTACAGTGTCAGAACAAAGTGAGCCTTCTGCTGAGTGCTGGCAGAATATGTATAAGTTGCTTAACTTCTATTCACTTATCTCCGATCCAACAGGAATATTGGAAAAATCTTCAGAAACATTTGGACCAGCAGGTAACAGGCATTTTTATGATTTTAAAATTTCTGTTTAGGAATGCTAAATATGATAAGTTGTTCACTATATTAATTGCATAAATTATTGAAATGCTGAGAAATTGATAGTCACCAAAGAGAAAATCATGTTGATTCAGATATTCTATCAGCATACTTTCTATCTTCCCTGATTCTAACATGGGCCTCTCTTTAAAAGATTGAGACAGACTTAATTTCAAATACCTAGATTAACCAGATGCTACAGAAATTGAAAAACAGGTACATTATTTAGAGAAGGAAGAGGTCTAGTTTGGAATTTGAAACCAAGAAAGCTAATACAAACTGTGTGGTAGTGACTCAGGCCTTTAATCCCAGCACTCAGGAGGCAGAGACAGGTGGATCTCTGTGAGTTTAAAGCCAGCCTGATCAACAGAGTTCCAGGACAGGCTTCAATGCTATAGAGAAACCTTTGGGGTTGGGGAGAGAGAGCTAATACAGTATTTAGAATGTTCTTTATTTTGCATTATTCAAATCTCAAACTATATACTTCCATTTACTAAAAAGGTGTTCGTAGTCCTACGGAGCCAACATGTAGAGTTGTGTTTGAGAATGAACAAGACAGCAACAGTTTGACTAAACAGAGGAAACGGAGTCTAGTAACCTCTGAACCTCAGCATGTTACTTTAATTGTGTTTGGGATTGGCATGGTCAACCGCACACACCTAGAGGCAGATATTGGTGGGCTAACAATGGAATCGGAACTAAAGAGGATCCATGGCAGTTTCACTCTTAAGGAAAAAATGAAAGGTATGATCCTTTTCTAACACTATAATGTTGCTTTGCTAAAGAAAAGTGAATGCCATCATGTTGCTAAGATTCCCACTTAGCAGGCTTTCTTTAGAAAATGAGACTTGCCAAAATTCTGCAAGTTAGTCAGTATCAGTGAGAAGAGGGAGCTTCGATACCTAAAGAAGTCCTTTGGCATAGACTCATTAATGTCTAATGTTGAGTGGTACCTATTCACTAGTTTGTCTTTTAATGTCACTACTAACATGTTTCTGATTTCTGAAAATTCCAGAAAAAATTAAAATTTGTAAAATATTTGCTTTTCCTTATTACTACTATAGAAATATTGTAATCTAATACCCATTTTTAGTATCTTTATAAAAATTAAGAACTTTATAAAAATTCTATTAGTGTATAGAAAAATTGCCTCCAGTAATGAAAATGTGCCACTCATCTAAAAATTGATCAGAAAAAGTATAATACTTTATGAAATCTAGAACAGCTATCTGAATATACTCTGCAATTCTATAGGTCACAAAGAAAATAATTCCACCAGATGTAATCAGTTGTAAAATGCATCCAAGTCTCAGAAATTGTTGTATTGCACAAGGAAAGAAAATTATGAATGACCATGTGTTTTCATTAATTTTATGATTACCCAATAAATGAGTCTAAATTTTGAATTAAATACCTATCTTTAACTGTTTTGTTTCATAGTCCGATTATCAAACGAAAGGTAATCAAACACACAGATTTACATGAAAATTTATGTGAAATTAAGGAAAATTATTGAAGAAATGAAAGATAAGTTGCTGATAGACATGTGAACATATTAATTTAAATACAAGGCAAAAGATATGTAGTACACATACTTCAGATGGCTGGCTACATTGAAGTAAAATTTTCTTTAACTTTAGTGGTTTTAAAATTAACCAGTTTTTTCTTCTATTTTAATAAACATTGAGCTATATTGATATTTTGGTTAGACTGGAAAATGAACATTCACTTCTAAATCAATTGGTTTAATATTCCCAAAGTTTAATAGGTTTATTTACTCTTTGACCTAGCAATTATATTTCTTACAAACCCTAGAAAGAAAAAAAAATTGTAATTGTGTGAAAATGACTGATGTTAAAGAGCTAATTGTTATTGTTTAAGATTTACCCATTACAAATTGTGTCATAGGATTTATTAAATGAAAACAATGCTAAAAGAGAAAATCGAGCAAGATGTCATCTTTATTTTATTTAGTTTTGTAAGTAATAAATATAGTAAAATTATAGGAATTACATGGACCTAAAGTAGTAGTTTTTTTTAAAGTACATTTGTGATACAGACCTTTTAATACCAGTAAATTATTTAATTCATGAAAGCAAGTTAAAGTGCACTTTTACATAACTCCTGTTTCATATATGCTCTGTATGTATATATGAATACAAATAAGTAAGCTGAGGAAGTTTTCTTAAGGTGATTTGATAGTAATTTAGCATATTTTATTATAATTTAAAGTTATAATTTGTCACCAAACATATTGTGAATAAGATAATTTTAATATAAGATAGAATGATCTTATTTCCAGAATTCAAATTACTTCTTTTCTCATATTTAAGATGTTTTACATCAAAAGATGACTGAGACATGTGCTACTGCTCACATTGGTGGGGTTAATATTGTGCTACTTGAAGGGATAACACCAAATATACAGTAAGTGTGCTAATTTTACTGTTGTCTTTTACTTCTTTGTTACAGTTAATAGAACACTTGGAATTCCTTGAATGAACTTATACTTAGTGAATTTTGAGGTTTAAACAATGTTTCTAAATAGTGTCATTAAGAATATCACCTAATAGGATATGAGAGCAATCTGGCTGTAGCATCTCTCATCCCATTGAGCTCCATGGTTGATTTGGCTGATCTGGCTGGCTAGGAGGGGTGTCTCCTTCCTCCCTCATTGCCAGCAGAGGAGGACTGGTTTTTGGTCAAGGGTAGTGACTAGCTGTACTCCTTTGCTAGGATCTCCAACCAAGCTCCTAAGAATATCACTTAATAAAATATTTTTGGAAAAAATAATTGATTTCGCTACACCTTTTTAACCTAATTTTACCTCTGTTTAAAAATAAGAAAGAAAGGAAAAGAAAAGCCCAATTTTTAGTACTTTGTGAGATTATCTTATAGGAAAAACACAGTACAAATTTCTATTTAGCATGTAGCTTGTATATTTTCCTGTCATTTAAATAGTTAATTAAAAGTACAAGGATACAATGTCTCTTAATTTTATATTAAGTAATCATTACTTAAAATTAATTAAGTAAGTAATCATTACTCATTTTCACCTAGACTTGAAATTTGTCATTTTGAATTTAACAAACTGGACGGAAAAGTCTTTGAAATCTGTGTTGCAGTTTAAACTAAGCCTTTTAAAAACAGCATATAAAGCTGGTATGGTAGTTCATACTTGTAATTCCATACTTGGGAGATTGAGGCAGGACAGTTATTAGAAGCCGGCTTTGGCTATATACTGTGTCCCAGGCTACTCTGGATTATGTGAGAACCTGTTTAACAAAAAAGAAAAAGCAACAGCAACAAAAGCCAAGTAAACAAAAACTCATATATTGTATTTTAACTCCTCTTTGTTCTTTTTATCTCTCTCTCTTCCTCCTTTCTTCCTTCCTTCCTTCCTTCCTTCCTTTCTTCCTTCCTTCCTTCCTTCATTCCTTGCTTCCTTCCTTCCTTCATTCCTTCCTTCCTTCCTTCCTTCCTTCCTTCATTCATTCCTTCCTTCCTTCCTTCATTCCTTTCTTCCTTTCTTCCTTCCTTCCTTCATTCCTTTCTTCCTTTCTTCCTTCCTTCCTTCCTTCCTTTCTTCCTTCCTTCCTTTCTTCCTTCCTTC
>PVIH01009252.1:0-48196 GCA_004025045.1 Sigmodon hispidus | reverse complement strand
AAATTCATTTAGCCATGATATCTTTTATATCTTTGGCAGAATTTGCTTTAATTTCTAACTTACTTTCAGTGGATCAGTTTTGTATTATACTTCAAATGTTTTAGTAGTTAAGATCATATTTTAAGAATTTGTTTCTCTTCAATGGTATAACTAATCCTATGTTAGTATTGTCCTATAATATAGCCCTCAGGCTAGATAACCACTAAATAGAAGATTTTGCTCTGTCTATAAAACTTAATAAATCAATTAGAAAACATCTGTCTTGGGCAGCATTTCAAATATATATCGATAAACAGGCCAGAGCCTGTTAGAGGAGATATCTTGTCCAAGTAGTTAAGACCTGTTACCTGGAATCATTGAAAGTTTATTTCATAGGAGCTTCTCAGGGCCAAGATCCCATTTACTAAGCAGACTTTAAAGAAAAGACCAGGAAAAGCAGGAAATTCTCATGATTAAAACAAATTTCTCTCTATTTATTGAGAAGAGCATACAGATGTATGTAATATTTACTTTATTATGAAACCCCTACTGTGGGCCAGGAGCTGAATATCAGCTCAATTACTTAATCGTCACCCAAATTCTGTGAGCTGAGGCAATTTTACCTCAACCTTATAAAATATAAAAGTTGAGATTTAGAAAGATCAAAGTGTCAGCATAAACTGTTTAAAATGGTCCTATCAGAAGAGCCCAAAGCTGCACTGCTTTCATCTTCCTCCCTCATGTACAACAAGTTATCACATTGTTCCATTGGCTCTGAGCCTCTTTCAAAAGCAAGCCAGATTCCTTTAGATGTTCAGAGTGCTAGCGCTGTCTTGGGTTTCATTGTCTGTACTCAAGAGAATGCCTTCAGTCTCTTCAGCTTGTAAAACTTAACATTTGTGAAATGAGGTTTTAAAAATGTAGAGCTGATATTTCTTATCTTTCCTTTTCCTTTTATCAGTTTTATTTGAAATATGAAAGTTATTCATTTGCTACTGCCAACCTCTTAGAATTAAGACTTTTGTTAACACTTTTTGAATTTATTATTCAGCATTTCATTTTCAACTGCAATTGAAAGGAAAGAGAATGGGAAAAAGTAGTTTCAAAAGTAATTTGAGGGAAAATTTTAAGAGTTGGACATTAGTAAAGTTTCCTAAAACGCAGTCGTATTGTAACTAACGTACATATGAATGCTGATTTGCTTCCTTTTTATTTTCCTGCTTTCTCTTGACTCTGCATCTGTAGATTGGAGGATTTTCCTACATCTCCTACAAGTACAGCCAAACAAGAGTTTCTGTATGTCATACTATTTTTCATGACTTGGAATTAATGTCATATTGTATGTTTATATTGTCTTTATGGGATATGTATAGTTACCATTTAAAAGCTTTACCATAGACACTAGTAGATTAAAACATGTTAATAGTCAATCACAGCTAAGTGAGAGCTGTCTCCTAAGACAGACTTTGTTTTAGTGTATGTTGTTTGTGCTTCTGTAGATATGTTATTGTTTGGTACTATAACAGAAACTAAAAAAGTTCACTTGGGAAGTTTTTGTTAATTACAAAGTAATTTTTAAAAACTAACAAAGTATCTGCATGTTTCAGCTTTATAACTTTGTTGTTAATGGGAAGATTTTAATTTCTAATTGTGGATATATGTTAAATATTTACTAAATCCTGGGATATCAGAGAGACCACACAGTCAACTCCTAAGACAGCTCAGGAGATCCTTGATCCTTGAATACAAGGATATATAGCTGAATCAATCACACACATCTTTAATCCCAGCACAGAAAAAGCTGAGAGTGGTGACCAACATCCTTTATCTGATAACTCCAGAGACAGAACTTCTTCTGTTTCTGTGAGTTCAAGGCTACATGCCTTTAATCCTAATCGGGATGGGATAGGGTATATAAGAGCTAGTAGAAACCAGGCAGAAACAGAAGTGACTGGCAGAAGTGGCCAGGAGCAAGGCTGAGGAAGTTGCAAGACTTGGTGAGAATTGACTGTAGTGCTTTTTCTCTCTGATATTTTAGCCTTCTCCCAATATTTGGCTCTGAGTCTCATTTATACAACCCAAATTCGTGCTACTATATCTAATTGTCAAGTTTTTTCTATGGCTTTTACTACATATGCATTTGTGTTTGAATATATTAATTTAAACCGTTTTGTAAATGATATTTTGTTTGTAGTCAGCTATACTTGAGGTGTATAGGTATATGTATAAATGTTTACCACATGAGTCTGTCACCATGTCACATTGGCATTTTACTTAGCATCAGTTATATCTTTGGACTTTTTTTTATAAAATATAAATATGTTAAATAGATAGGTGATCTATATATTATGTTTCCTGCTGGTAAGATTCTCATTTGATATGAAATTTGTTTTACTGTTAATAACAAGCCATAGACAAAACATCATTGGTAAAAGTCATTTGTTGAGATTATTATATTCTATTTCATTTCATGGGCCAACAAAAAGTATTAAAATTGAATTTTATTTCTGGATATCCCATGTAACATTAGTGTCTTTTATGTCTTTTGCTTTTATAGAAAAACATAAACAGAACCATATTTAATTTCACTCAGACAGTACCTAGAGATCTTTTTTCTTTTTATTCACTTTCTCTGGATATTTAATTAAAAAAATCAATATTGACTTTAGAGAGAATGGTCTTAGTGTCAAAAGGTCACATCTGTGAAGAAATTATTTATGAGCTTGGATATTATGTATTAGAAAGGCTCCAGGAAGGCAGTAATGGAAAGTTAAAAGGTGGTCTTGTTGTGATACCATCATGTTAGGCCACCCTGTTCCTTTCTCAGGTTTTCTGATAAGAGAGACAGTTGCTAAGTGGGAAAGACTTTCTAACTTTAATTATTCACTAAGTAGCATATGGTCATTTCACATATTCCACATTTCTATTGTAGAAAATTTCAAGCAAACTTATTTGAGGTACTTGGCACAGGCAAAAGTCAAGTTATGTGAATTAATATCCTCCACCTTCCTTTCTCTTTGAAGTTTGGACCCAGTTCAAGAAAGCAAAGCCTGGGTTGGGGGGTGGATTAAGAGACTGATATAGAGCTACTAGGTTGGTGTATGGCTGGCTGATAAGTTAACAGTGTAAGTAAGGTCCTTTGTTGTTGAGCAAGACAAATCTCCAAGTCAAAACAGCAAAATTTCCATTGAACACCTTATAGAGTCTGCAATCTCTATAAGTCTTTCTATTCTAAATTTTGCTTTAAATCGAGAGTTAAGTTTTGCACTTAAGTGATATTTAGACAGTCTAATACAGATTATAAAGGTATATGTGAAAAATAATAAAGATATATTGATTTTTTAACTTATATTTTTGCTATATGGTAAAGAACTAATAAAAGTTCAGTCCATGTTGAGCAAAGCTATTGCTTAGATAAGCATTAGTAAACTTTATGGTACAGAAAAAAGCATTCCAGAGAGTTAACTAGCTTGATGATCCCACATGGATCAAATTAAGCTAGACTGTAAAAGATGCTCTTGTTAGCCTGGAAAGAGTTGTGAAGAACTAGACTATAAATTAGTTTACAGGTTGTTAATATGAATTATCCATTTGCAATTCTGTTATTATTGAAGAGAACTACCACTTTGTTTAAGCTACACAAGCTCCCAAGAATTATTCAAAGAAGAAATGGTCAAGATCTCCCTAAAGAATGACTACAAATTTGTAGCTTGCTTTGTATGCTCACTGTATGTATAAAAAGTTCATGACAGCTGTCCAGAATATTCATGTATAGTGCAGCTTTCAGAGTTCTGCCAGATCTACTATAAGTCTTGGCCTCAACTTCTTTCATGCTTCATCACACCAGGGTTTGATCCTACTTTCTTTTCTTAAGTTCAAGCAGCAGGCTACCTGCCTTCAATTTCTTTCAACAGAGTAGATGATTGTTAGAATAATTTGTTCTTTTTTTGGCTTATGTCTTTGGCTCATTATCAGCTAGCTCTTACACCTTAACCCATTTCTATTAATTTATCCGTATCTTGACACATGGATAGTGTCTTTACCTGTGTTCCATTACATCTTGCTCTCTTGGGTGGCAGCTTGCAGCATCTCTCTTCAATCTGCCTTCCTTCTCCTTTATCTATGCTTAGAATTCCCAACTGCCTATAAGCTGTTTTGCCATAAGCCAAAAGAATTCCTTTATTATCCAATGGTAATTCACATTGTACAAAAAGCGTATTTTTCTTTTTGAATTCTAAAAGTAAACTGGAGGAAAAAAAGGAGGGTTCTGAGTAATAAAAAATGTGCTAATGTTTGTGCTTTTACTTACATGTTAGTATATACTAAAGAAATAATAGACTTTTCTATGCAATATAAAATGAGTGTATTTTAGTATCTTTTAAACTAACTTTTCAGACCTGTTTTGACACATGAATGATCTCATTATAACTCATTAAGAATATGTTATGTTCTTGATATTTTTCCAAAATTTTCATTTGGATATGTTTTAGTAGTCTTCTTTCTCTGTTGCTAGAACTGTGGTGAAATGTAGTATTGCCAAGTCCCAAGCCCTCTACAGTGCCCAAAGAGGGCTGAAGACAAACAATGCTGCAGTATTCAAAGTAGGCGCAATCAGCATTAACATCCCTCAGCATCCTGCTACTTTACACAGCATGATGGTTCGAAGTTCTCACCAACTATCCAAACAAATCTCAGACCTTATTAGACAGCCTTCCACAGCGTGAGTTACTTCATTTGAATATATTCTTTGACTATACAATAAAATAAACCTTTTATTTTTGTTGTGATAACAATGGTTTGTAGGAAAATCAGCAGTTACTATAAACATTGAGTATCACAGTAATGGGGCTGGTGGAGAATATTCAATTGATATCATGGGAGAGTCTTAGTTCATATCATTAAAATAATACATCATAATGGTTCTATCATTCTGTCCTGCTAAATAGGGAGCATAATCATAAAGTTTGAGAGATCCTAGTGCTTTTTGTTGGTACCACAAGAAATGCCAATGAAAAGCAAATTAATGAATTCGAGAACTGTCAACCCTTTATTTTTAAGAAATTGCCATGGACATTTATAGTATGCATGGTTTTCTATGTTCCTTTATTGTGAAATTACTATTTATGTTTGAAGACAGACCACAATACCATATAGAATTTTAAAAAGCAGTAAAATCAGATCTTTTCACAGTAACTTTTATTTCCTGTGTTGGTTGCCAGGAAACTATTCTTAGCATCTGCTTTTCTGATCTCTCTCTCTCTCTCTCTCTCTCTCTCTCTCTTTCTCTCTCTCTCTCTGTGTGTGTGTGTGTGTGTGTGTGTGTGTGTGTGACAAGCCCGTTTACTTTGCCCCATTGTATAAAGTCTCTCTTGTGTATATGTGTGTCATGACATGCATTCTTACTTTTCCCTATCCTATACAGTGATGAAAAAGAGTATCTTTTGATATTATCAGTGGCTTTTCTTCTATAATTTTTTAAAACTAGGTCTTTAGTTCTCGTGTTAACAAATTATGGCACAAGTTATTACTCTGCGTTTCTAGATCATCATTATTTATTAGCTATTTTTCCAATAAGAAATTCAGTAATTTCATTTAATGAAGTAATCATTGCTAATAGTTTTATTGTGTGGGGTGTGTGTTTTGGTTTATAGCCCACAGCCTATGAAAGAAGATATTGCAACCCCACTGCCTTCTGAAAAAACTCCAACAAGTGTTAATCAGACTCCTATTGAAACAAATGAATTTCCTCAACTCCCAGAAGGCTTAGAGAAGAAGCCTATTGTTCTCAAATTTAGTGCCATGTTAGATGGCATAGCCATTGGAGCAGCACTCTTACCATCACTGAAAGCAGAGTACAAGATGGGGAGAATGAGAAGCCATGGAATGACAGGTAATATGGAATCCTGAGTCTAACCATTTAAAATGGATAATAATTTTGAAAAGAAAGCAACATTTTGATAAAAAGATAAAGTTCCTAAAAATATATTTTAAAAAGTCTAAGTAGCCAAGCATGGTGGTGCACCCTTTAATCTCAGCACTAGAAAATCAGAGACAAATCTCTGTGAGTTTGAGTTCAGAGCAACCCAGTGAGACCCTCTCAAAAAGCAAAAAACAAAACAAAAATTAAATTATTTGTTCATTTAAATTTCAATGATGATATTCTTTTATACATTTTATTCACCTTGCCCTTTATAATTTCATTTATGATTACAATGCATTTTGATCTTTTCCATTCCTCTCATTTTCCAACTTTTTCCAGATACCTCCAAGTTACCCTTCAACATCTTACCTTCATTTTTCCCCATTTATAAAATGTTTTAATCTTCTTTGTTATCTTTGCCTTGTCTCAATTCCAGTTTTTAAAGTATAATAACATTTTACTAATGAATCTGTTGGCTATGTTTTTCATAGGTTTATTTTTTCACAAGGAATTTTTTTCTACTGTGCTATGAAATTTCTGTAAAGAATAATTAGTGACTATAACAGATACTTTCTTCTGTAAAATAAAAATGTCCTTTTTTCTTGTTTTAATGTAATAAATTACATTAACTTTTAAAGTACTAAAATATCTGTATCAGCACAGATATGTTACATTAACAATATCTATATTCTACTTCTTACATTTCAGTTTGTCTATTAAGAGAGTTTTCTGAACATTTCAAACTTTATATTACCAGAAATAGAAACACTCTAAGATGAGCACTTTTGGATTGGCAAAGTTAGAAAACATGGGCTTCCTATCAGTACATTGGCTAATTTGTTCATGTAGTCATGTCATCTGGAATTCATAGATTAATGGAAAGAGCAAGCTAGATAAGCAGTTTAGAACAGAAAAAAAAATTGAATGTTCATATACTTGATTGTAGCAGTTGTATAAGAAGGGCTTAGTGTAGTCAGGACCTTTGTGGCCATCTCAACGATACTGCAGTTAGAGAATGGCATTCTTCTGTTTATGAGAGGAACATGAGTGTGTATACATTACCTATGTCCTGAGCAATGATAGAGTTGATGGCAATACAGCTTCTAACAATTCTTCATGCCCACATAGACAGCCAAACATATTGGCATAATAATGGAATTGACTGTATATTTGCTTGAGCAAGTCTACCAGATAGAGGACTTAAAAATCAAACACAATATTGAACTAAAATTTGTAGCTTCTTATTTGGCCTCCTCATAGATGTTAAGGCTAAAGAAATGTGTGCTTAACATTTCAGATTTCGGACTTGTTTTTAGGTTTTTATATTATAGCTCCACTACATGAAGGGCAATGTCTTTCTGTTTTCCCTTCTTTGATATGCAGAATCTGTAAGTGTCTCTCTCCATCCGATAAAATACTCGGTACCCAATAGGCTTCATAAGTACTACTGACTTAATAGTACTTGCTGATTAATTTTTTAAAGTAAATTTCTTTGTTCAAAAGAAGGGATTATCTCATACACAAATTTTAAATGCTGCTTTTATGTATATCAACATACATTGTGGGATGACAAAACATTTTTTCTAGATACCATTTTCGTAAAAATAAAAATATTAATGCTTGTTTGTTTTGGCTCTGTTTTTTACTTCTTACAGGTGCACAGACGAGGTTTACATTTGAGTTACCAAATCACAGATTGCGTTTTACTTCAAAAGTTTCTGCAACAGATATGTCAACTATCCCTCCTTCTGCAAGTCTTAACCTTCCACCTGTTACCATGTCAGGGAAATACATCATGGAAGAACATGATAGTTACTCAGATCAAGTGTGGAATATAGATGAACTGCCTTCTAAACAGGGCTACTATTTACAAGGGAATTATCTACGCTGTGTGGCAGAAGTAAGTTTACTATCAAAGTTACTTTTTGCAGCTTACAGGTTTTCAAGATTTAGATACCAAAATATGTAGTGATCCAAACTTTGAAGGTTAAATGTTAAATTGTTTATTCCTACAGAAAAACAATCTACTGAATTTCAGGAGATTGAGTGTCTGTCTCTGTCTCCACTCCCATATCTTATTGAAATTATGTTTTTTGAAACTATATTCATCATCTATTAATTTATATTTTATATGTTAAATTTCAAGTCCATCATGACAATATTTTATGGCTTATTTGATTCTAAAAATAGAATAACAGCTAACATCAAGAGTTTTATATATTTACTTTGTGGTCCTTTAAATAACTTTGAGGTAAACATACCTGTTCTCCAAGTGGTGGACGAAACTGATTTTTAATATTGTTATATATGATTTAAAACATAATTATTAGTCATGATCTAAAGGTCTTATGGAAAGATAAATTAACAGACTCATTTATTTAAGATAATGTTAAAAGCTGACACTCCCAACTACTTCATCATTTTTGACACCTCTGTAGCATGACATACCTGTTTCATTTGGTTTGAATATCTGTAATAAAGCTCTGAGTTTTTTGATAGGAATGCTATAATTAGAAAAGACACTTAAGTCTGATACATCTTTTATAAACTGGACCCTTGCACCTAAGAGTTGAGATTTCTTTTAGTTTAGTTTTTAATTTGTGTGTGTGTGTTCATGTTTCATATGTGATTGAAAGTGAAGTGCCACAGCATACATATGAAGATCAGATGACACCTTATGTGGAGTCTGTTCTTTGCTTCTATTTACCTAGGTTGTGGGAATAAAATTCAGGTCTACAAGGTTTTCATGGTAGGCTCCTTTGTCCAATAATTCACCTAGCCAGGGCAAGAGTTGGGATTTTTTATATTTGAAAAACAGATGTATCCAAACATACACAGAATTCTAAGAAGCCAATAATTGAATGAGAAAATTTTATTTGGCACATATGTTTTTCACATAGAAAAATAAGTGGTCCAAACTAGTTGAGCAATGCTATTAATAATGCTTCATTTCAAAGAAAGTAAATCTAAGCATTGTATTGTACAATTCCATATTAATGCTAGATTTTAAAAAGAAAGAATTTATATTATAGGAAAAACACAATTCAAGATTCACCAAAAAGGAAAGGAAAATAACAAATTAATTTCAAAATCTAAATTTGTACCTTATTTTAAAATTGTCTATTTTATTGTGACCTATAATAAACACACTGAAACTCACTTTTCTTCTATTTGTACTATGTTGTGCAAGCTAAAGTACTTGGTGCACAGTTGGAGAGATAGCACAGTGGTTTGGAATGTATGCTGCTCTCCTAGAAGCCCTGAGTTCAGCTCCCATCACCCACATTAGGCAGCTCCCTAGGAATGTCACCCTCTGGCCTGTGTGAGCACCTGCATTCATGTGCACAGTTCCATACACAGACAAGACACATAATTAAAAATAGCAAAGATAAATTTTTAAAAAATGCCTCCTGGTATATATAAGCTTTTTGTGATTTCTAATCAAAGATAACAAATCTATTTTGTTCTTTTAATTTTTGATTAAAATGTGAATCATATCACAATAATAAAGTATTTAATGATAAGAGTACATGTGCTTGAGAATCTGGTTTTTTTTTTTTCTTTCTAATGGTCATAAATTAGAAACTGCTTTTTACTTCATCTGTTTATTGACTTATTCTTTCAGAAACTAGTGCTTTGTACTGATCTCAAGAAAATAACCTACGATTAGATTAGTTTTTTCTGATTGGCAATTCAGTCTCATATAATCCAGAAATCTACATTGTGCTTTTGGAGGAGTGTGTTTGTTTTTAATAATTATATCTTTAGCATTTTATACAAATAGAGTTGATCATTGGGGACTGAATACTTCAGGCTCCTGTTTCAGTGCATTGTCATATATATAAAATTATCTCCTTTTCTTAGAGTTTTTTGTCCTCATGAAAAAGCAGTGCAGAGCTAACATACTCAGTAGTATAATCTCATACTCTGATTTTGTTTGGCAGGTTGGTTCCTTTGAACACAATCTCACAACAGATCTTTTAAACCACTTGGTGTTTGTACAGAAAGTATTCATGAAGGAAGTGAATGAAGTAATACAGAAAGTGTCTGGTAAGGCTTCTGGGACCTAGCAATACAAGTTTCTATTCTCATTTGCCATGTGAGGTTTCATGATCTCAAGTAATATCTAAGTGACAGCAAAAATTATATTGATGACTAGTGTGTACATATGTGTATGCATGTGTATGTGTTAGACAGACAGACAGAAAGGTGAGAGAGAAAATGTACATCCAGAGAAAAGAGGATATCAGCTATTTTCTTTTACTTGTCTCCATTTTATTTCCTTAAGTTGAAGTCTTTCATTGAACCTGGAGCTCTCCCTTTGTTATTTGAGACTATAGAGACCTTTATTTCAAGAAAGAAAACCTGCAGGGGTAGAGGTCTCTGTAAGAATCAAAGCCCACCATTCACTAACAAGTTCCAGTAGTAATAGTGTAGGTATGGCGGGAAGCAGGAAAGAAGGGTAAAAAGTTTTGTTTTTGGCTAGAGATGGGCTTTTTTCTAGGAGTGGCCAAAGAAATGGTGAGTAGTAGGTGAAAGAATATTAGCTGATAGATAGACATCTCATGTGTAGCTATTAAGATCTGCAGAAGTGTATGTGGCAGAAACCTATGTGATTATCAGGAGTACAGGTGAGATTTAAAATGCCATGACCATAATTAACATTCTTGCCTTGTTTGCATGAATAGATGGAGAAGAGGGCACATTTGTTGTTCATGTAATTCTTTTCTACTGTCAAAATCAGCATCCTCATCGTGGTTTGAGGGCAGTTTCTGTTGTTGGAAACTTGGGAAAGGATACTATAAGGGTGGAGTCCTTCCTCAGTGGCCTCTAAGCCTTGCTAGTACCTATTGCTAGTACAGATTGTCTAGCTAACATTCTCTCCTCATGAGTTAGACCCTGAAACCATTTAGAATATGGATGTTAAATAAGTCTGGCTGCTTCCAGCTAAAATTGGGAGAATAGAGGGATTTAGAGTCTTCATTCTTGCTGACTTTCAATCATTGGAGAACAGTCAAAGGGACCCATAATTAGATTATCTTAGGACCATTTGAATATGGATTAACTGTAAATGAATGTCGACAAAATTAAGACAGTAGTTGAATATAGAAACTCTAGAGAATAGCATTACCACTAAGATTATAATAGATTTAATCTGATTTTACAAGATTTAGAGATCCAGTATTTCTAAATGAGATGGTAGTATTTGTTGTGATTTCACTCTTATTTTGTAGATCTTGTAAAGCAAAATAGACATGCTCAGAATTATCAGAAATGCATAAATAAAAGTATGTCCATGGTTAGGTGAAACATGTGAGTCCTTTAATTTGGTTAAGGACTTAATTTTGATTAAAAACATTGTTTTGTACCATTATCAATTATTTTAACTTTGGCTATATTTTCCAGATGGCCAAAATTAATTACTTTCTTTTTACTGTCTCGGACATTTAAGCTATGATCCTCAGGAATTACTTGTACTTGAGAGGAGCCTCTGG
Organism: Sigmodon hispidus; assembly: GCA_004025045.1. NCBI lineage: Eukaryota > Metazoa > Chordata > Mammalia > Rodentia > Cricetidae > Sigmodon > Sigmodon hispidus. Next base: position 36,802 of record PVIH01009252.1, on the reverse strand, counting down.
CTTCATTAGCCCTGCTTAACTATTCTTCCATCTACTTGTGGATAAGTCAAAGGCCTTGCTTGACCATGGCTTCACCTAGAAACATGGAGGAAATTTTTCCTCTGTATTGACCTTCTTGTAGTATGATAATCAGTTACAGTCTACCTCGTGGGGTCTTTATGGCATCCCTAAAAAACAGGCAGGTGACTCACTGGGCTACACTAGGAGTTGATCTTGGAAGACAAAGAATAAAAATAGTGTGCTTCTTAATTCCTCTGTCCACATTAGTATAGCCATCCAAGTAGCTACCAAGCACCCATAAGATTTGTTAACACCAGTTGAATATTTTAACCTCTGTGTAATACATAAAGTTGGGGCAAAAACTAAGTACTTTTAAATAAACTTTGATTAGATACATTTTGTTCTTTTTAGTCAGTGGTTCTGTTACCAAAGACAGATAAATAATTTAAGATAACACTTATTAATTTGAATAGAGGTTTATTATCAGTTTATTATACTTTGAACTTAGAAACTTATATGAATATGTAAGATCTCTAAGTTTCATCTTCTACATGTCTTAATTTTTTTTTTTTACTGTAGGTTTTCTTTTTAATGTACAAAATAGAGTCTCATTTTTTTTTCGGTAAGGACACTTGTCTAATTTCTCAATATCTAACCTTTTCGTAGGCGGGGAGCAGCCTATTCCTCTCTGGAATGAACATGATGGAACAACAGATGGAGATAAGCCGAAAATTCTTCTCTATTCTTTGAATTTACAGTTCAAGGTAACATTTTCATAACAGTGGTAACTTTTAGGACCATCTTTCTAATTAATTAGTGTGTGTATACACACACACACACATATATATATATGGACTATTTGAAATATTTTGGAATATTTATATAATACATAAATTACAACATAGAAAATAAAAATAAACTATAATCTTGTTTACTCAGGGGAAAGCTTTTTCATTTTAACACTGCTGGGCTTTCACCCCTGGGTTTTGCAGATACACAGCAGGTCTTCTCTTACTGAGCTGCAGCTTTTTTTTAAGGGAGGGAACCAAGCTTCCTGGAACTACCAGCTTCCCACCTTCTTTATTTCCTTTTTCTTTTTTTTCTATTTCCTTACTTCCTTTCTTCCTTCCTCTTTTTTTTTTTTTTGACAAAATGAGTAGTCTCAATTATGGAGCCCTAACTGACCTGCTGGAACTTACTGTATAGGCTAGGCTAGCCTTAAACTGAGAGATCACCTACCTCCGCCTCCCCAGTGCTGTGATTAAAGGTCCATGCCTGGACCTTCTTTTATTATTATATATGCATGTATTTATGTAATTTGAGAAACTTTTGTATCTTTCTATATCAAATTATTGAGATCAACTTTATCTTCCTGAAAGCTGTATAATATTATATAGTTAAAGCAGTTTATCTTGCTACATTCTGGGAATGTTTGATATTTCTAATTATTCCTTTTATAATTTACTATGCAAGAATATACTGGATATGTATTCAATTGATAATAATACTTTAGGGCTGTGATAGAGCACTTGCCCACATGTGCAGTTATCTTAATGAAACAAGCCTCTGGATTTTATCTTCATCACCAAGGATGAGAGAACAGGGCATGACTAAAAGCAAAACAAAACTGTAATAATACTTTAAACCTTTGTTATCGCCTTTAAAAACATTATTGTTTTTAAAAATTAAAATATTTGCCTAATGACTATTTAATTATAATTAATATATTTAACTCACACTTTGAATTTTAAGTAAAAATATTAAAATGAAATTTATTAACTAAAGTTCTACTAATATAACTGAATTAAAGAACATTTCCTTATGCATATCTACATGTTTTATACATGACTTTTTATCATATTTCAAAAGATTGCATTTGAGTGAGTCTGTAATTGATTTATTTTCTGATTTTTCTTTTAACATGTAACCTGCTAGGGTATTCAGGTAACAGCCACCACCCCTTCAATGAGAGCTGTGAGATTTGAAACTGGACTGATTGAATTGGAACTTTCAAACCGACTTCAAACCAAAGCTTCACCAGGAAGTAGCAGCTATCTGAAACTATTTGGTAAATGCCAAGTAGACTTAAATCTGGCACTAGGGCAAATTGTCAAACATCAGGTTTGTACAGAATATGTTGGTATTGTCACTAATGTCTTAAATTAATTTGTGTTACAATTTTAGAAATATTTAGTTTCCTAAAGTTTAATGTTGTAAATTCCCATGAAAACTTACCTAGGCCTCTACAATTTTACTTTGCCATTTTACTATGACTTTTGATTGTATTCTGCCTACTACAGGTTAGTGCAGTGACAATCTCATGAAATTTTATCCAGAATCTGCATAAAAATTTGTTTATAACTTTTAGCTTATTAAGCATTATTTTTATTTCACTTTCTTGTACTTTCTTTAGTTAATATCTAAACGGTTAAGTTTACACCTTCCTTATAGAATATATGAAAGTTCACATGTAATGAATGTTAAGTAAAGTTTTAAGAAATATACAGTAGCTAGCATAGTTTCCCAGTAAGCAAAGTTTTACTTGTTTGCTTTAATTTTGCTAAATATATATTTTTAATGCCTCACCTAATTTTAATTTGAAAAGTTTTTTTTTAAATGCCAGTTACAGTTTAAAAATTGATGGCTACATTAACTATTTTTATTTGTTATTTTTGGAAAAATTGATTTTTTTTCAAATGGGCACATATTTTGAGAGAAAATAAATAAATAAGTAAATAAATAAATCTTACTTATTTTGAAACATTTAATACATCACTATGCGTACCTCTTTTGAGTTAATTCAGCTTGCTAGCATTCTCTAACAGGACCATAGCTCCAAGTTTACCTTTTTATAGTTCTTCACATTTTATATTAATTTTAAACACTGATAGAACAGAATCTAAAGAATCCACTATTGATTGGTTGAATTGGAGGACTTATAATCTAGCTATTAATATTTAAATTGTTTCAGTAAAAAATTTTTATAATTCTGTTAAGCTTTGAATTTTATTTTAGGTTTATGAGGAAGCTGGTTCTGATTTTCATCAAGTTGCCTATTTTAAAACTAGAATTGGATTGAGGAATGCCCTTCGAGAAGAAATTAGTGGTTCTTCAGATAGGGAAGCTGTGCTTATCACCTTGAATAGACCAATTGTTTATGCACAACCTGTGGCCTTTGATAGAGGTAAGATTAAATTGGTCATTACTGTCTTCAGGCTCTGAATACATCTACTGTAGCCTTCTAGTGCGGATGCTTACAGCTAAATGCTTCCTAAATTTCAAATGTAAGCACCTAAAACAAGTCTTGCTAATAACTCTAGCTTTAAAAATTTTATATTTTATAATTATTTTGCTTTTGACATAAATATGATTATTTTAGTCCAAGTTTCAATCTTAAATGCTAAATTTTTTGTTTGGATTGTCCACCCATTTGTGTTTTTGCTATGGGCTGATTCATTTATTCTGAAAATGTTTGCTCTGTGCTGGCTAAACGTAGAATATAAAATTGGGTAACAGGATCAGGATCCCTGCCCTCTAGAAATGTAGTCTGCTGAAAAAGAGTTCCGGTAAGCTTCTAAATGGAGTCAGAAGTGTTTGTTCAAGATCTGGAAGAGTCTGTAACTTCCTGTGCTTTTTAGAGGAGTAACAGTCTTCAGTTTTAACCTTGAATGTAAAGTTCAGCTAGGAGATAAGCACATGAGATCATCTGTTTGTTTTTTACTTTCTTATCCTAGGGGATAGAATAGTACTACATACTAATTAAATATTTGTCAAGTGAGAGAGTGTATATAAGCACAGCAGCTTTCAAAAAAAAAAAAAAGTGGGAAAGAAGGCTGACTGGATGGGTAAACTAATGTTTAAATTGTTTTTGGAGGCAGTGAAGAGATACTTCTGAATCCCTGTAAAATTTCACTTTGCAGTGGTCTTAGAGTTGCCATTAAAAAAAAAAAAACTTTCCTCCTGTCAGTGCTGCCATAGCATTTTGTTTGCTGAACCCTTTGCATTTTTCATTTCACCAGCCTTTCATTGTCCTTTACCAAGTCCTTACAACACTCCCGACTGTTGTGTTCCTTCTTGGTTTTCCTCTTCTGTTGTCTCTTTATTTTTATCTTCCTCATCTTGATTACAAAATGAAAATATTCCTGAGGGGATGGAGGTTAGGATTTTGTGCAGATTTGATATGGTTCGAATTTACCTGGTTATCTGGCAGCAGATTTCTGTAGATGTGGAGCCTGGGGAGTGAGCCAGATGGCAGCGGGTGATAGCAGGAGACACTTGAAGCTGTCTGTTTCTGTGTAGAAAAGAACTTTATAGTCAGATGAGTATGGTTATGATTAACAGAAAGGTTATGATAGCAGGGAAGGTATGATACTGGAGACAGTTATAGTAAGCAGAGAAGGGGGAGGGGAGAGAAAGAAAGAAGAAAGGAAAGGGGTGGGTAGGAGTGTTCCTAAGAGAAGACGAAGGTGAGAGAGATTCAGAGGCAGGAATCTTGTTTTAAATGGGGCTTGACCTCAGAACTCAAAGGGGCGAGTCGCTTTAGAGACTCCCAGTGAGGGTTCTTACTAACAAACTCAAATGACTTTGACCTTTCCAAATCATATTCTTCTAAAATATATGCCTAGCTGTTGTAAATGGTTCTGGCCCAGACTTTCTGGGCCTGGACCAAAGGTTTAAGTCCCACTCTCAGCCCCACTTAGCCTCAAATAATCACACACAGGCTTATATTAATTTTGTGCTGATTGCCCTAGAACCCAGGCATATAATTTGCTAGCACTTGCTATCAATCTAACCCATCTTGTTCAGCGGCTCGGTCGGTACCTTTTCTCAGAGCATCATTTCACCTTCTTTCCTCTGTGTCTGCTGCTGTCTGCTCCTTGTGTCTGGTGGCTCTCTCTGGGGCTCTCTGGCATCTGTCTGGCATCTGCCTCTGATCTGAGATGTTCCCGAGTTTTCTTAGCCTAGTAGCCCTGCCCACCTTCCTGTTTGCCTTTGGCCAATCAGTTTTACTAAACCCATAGGTGGGACAAATATTTATATTACTAGCATAATCTCACTACACCTAGCATTGTGTCTACATGCTTAGAAATATTTGAAAGCACTAAGGATATATTACTTGGTTTTTCTGTTGGTATGATAAAATACTATGTATAAAGGCAACTTGTAGATGCAGAGTTTATTTGGGCTTAGAGTTCCAGAAGGAAGGCAGCTATGCTCACCACTATACCACCAACGCAGATGAGTTCCAGAAAGATAATCCATAAAGGCTGTGGAGGCATGACATCAGCTAGCCTGAGCAAAAAGTTAAGAAATCATACCTCAGCCACACAAAGGAAGCTATAAATTCTCACCCACCTTCATTGCCTATTTTCTGTATCAAGGCTCTGGTCCTAAAATCTCCATAACCTCCCAGATAGTACCATCAACTAGAAACCAAATGTTTAAATACATTTGCATTTATTATTCCACCCAGGACCAAATGTGTAATAGGAATTCTATAATAACGAATGGATAAAGGGACCTATGTTTCCTTATTTTTCTATTAGACAGTTTCTTGCTTTCTACTTCAATTTTTTATTTGTCCATGAAAAGTATTGACTATTTTATTTTAGTTTTATTATAATTCTAGTTCCATAATGTTCTAGAAGTAATTTTTATTAGTAATTATTACTAATCATCAGGATTTTATAGTAGTTAAAATTTACTACTATAGTAAATCACTTACATTATTGACTTCATTTTCTTTCTGCCTGTTTTTAATTTGCAAAAGCTGTGCTGTTTTGGTTGAATTATAAGGCTGCCTATGACAACTGGAATGAACAACGAATGGCTTTACATAAGGATATTCATATGGCTACAAAGGAAGTGGTAGACATGCTCCCTGGTATCCAGCAAACATCAGCTCAAGCCTTTGGGACGCTCTTTCTCCAGCTGACTGTGAATGATCTAGGGATTTGCCTCCCTATAACAAATACTGCACAGGTACAGAAAAATTAAGACATAAGAGGCTTTATTCTAAGATATTCTGCGTACTTTTTCTGTGGGTGTAGTAGAGTATAAGAATTTAAAGTAGAACACTTTATAACATGAACAAGAACTCTTAATTCTTGCTTTTTCAAGTAAGTTTTAGAATCTTCATACTGTTTTTAAGCAATGAAATCTTTGTATTAATTTTTTTATAAAGTGGAAACTATGGGACATTTTAGAATGCATTTTAATACTGCCATCTGTAATATGGCAGGTAATTTCAGCTTGCCACAAACTGTATTAAATATGAATGTTAAATAATGATAAGGAAACTTGCAACTTATATATATGTAGTTGGATAGACAAAGATGCCAGTTTTCAGGAAGATATATGTACTTGAACATGTGGTTAAGCAAGAAAATGCTGTGAGCCCCTGTAGGACTGAGAAGAAATAGCCCTAACAGTCACATACAGAGATCTGTCTTATTGTTACAGTTTTTGTTCAGTGACACTTTTAATACTTTAAATGTCATGGCAGAGATTAGTCTGTGAATGGAATGAATTCATATTTAGGGCTTTGTTTGGCAGAGCACTGCTAAAAGAAACTTGGAGTTCAAGATGGGCAGTATTGTTTGTATCTAAAGAGTTAAAACATGGCAACTTTTTGATGACATGAAGAGGATTCAGGAAAGCTGCACACACACAAACTGGTTGTCATAGTGAGAGGGTTCCCCATTTTTAAACAGAGGCTAGAGAAACAGAGATAATTATTTCTTTGCATATTAAAAGAGAAAAATGCACAAAGAAAATGCATTTTATTTGAGTAATATTTAAAACCCATTTTTTAAAAATTCTTTTATACTGAGGATTTCTAGACTTGACCCTTTTTAGATTCTTGTTCTTATGAGTGTGAAGATTTCTAAATTTTAGAAGTCATCTGGTATAGAGAAATGGCTCTTGTTGCTCTTGGCTTTAATTCTCAGCACCTGTATGATGGCTCACAACCATCTGTAACTCTAGTTTAGTGGATCTGAAGCCCTCCTTTGACTTCTGCACACCACACACTCATATGATGCTCACATACTTATGGACAGGCAAAACATTCATATACATAGACAAATTTTTTTAAATATAATTTATGTTTTGTCTCATTTTTTCTGTGGCATATTTTCAGTCTAATCACACTGGAGACCTTGATACCGGCTCTGCTCTAGTGCTAACCATTGAAAGTACTCTCATCACTGCATGTTCCTCAGAGTCTCTGGTTAGCAAAGGCCATTTCAAGAACTTTTGTATCCGTTTTGCTGATGGCTTTGAGACATCGTGGGATGACTGGAAACCAGAAATTCGTGGAGATCTAGTAATGAATGCTTGTAAGTCTGGTTCATTTTCTACATAAAGTTTATAATTGTAAAAAATTAAGATATCTCTGTGTTGGTAACTAAGGGATCTTCAGATACAGAAATGCTTTTAGAAATTATTAGCCCTTCTTATTAAAGGTAGTAAAATATACCTATAAAAACCTATAACTTCAAACTTCTTGTGAGGCAGAGAGACTTCATATTTGAAGTTTTCATCACTTTCTATTTTTTCCTGTAGTTGAAGCATGAATTACCAGAAAAAAACATCTTTATTCCATAGATCCTGAAAGAGACAACTTTAGACCCAACTCACTAAACATGGAGTAATCTATAAATCCCATGGGCTAGAATTCCAGCTTTAATTATTGCTGACAAAAGGAATAACTGAAGTGGTATATATTTAACAAAATAATCTGAAATATCAGATAGAGAATCAAGCTACATCAATCTTACTTCCTCTTTCAGCAAGAACTGAAGGTGTGGGTCACCACTCTCTGATCTTCACAGCTTGGGTTTGTCTTCTGATATTTCAGACTATTTTTATTAAATACCACCACAAATGACCCAGTAACATAACCCAAGTTTCTAAGATTTGAGAGTATCATTGTGAATTCCTCCAGTTCTGCTATTTCTGTACATGCTGACTTGAAAGTAGGAAGGTTTGTTTGTATTACTTGTAATATCTTCAAATTAACAGCAGAAATGATACAGCATCATCATTCTATTCTTTATTGTAAAGAGGTTCACATATAGAAGCTAAAAGATGGTCAAACTGAAATCTTCAGCCAATCCTATGATCCAATACTCTGTAGAAGGTGGTTTGACATCATTTATGCAACTTCTCCTTTCTAAAAGAAAAAAAAAAATTACTCTAACTTAATGTTTTTCCAAAGTAAAGGCAAAAACTAATTTAAATCTGATTTGTGTTGAATGTTAACTGTTATTAATTAAAATAAATACACTATGGATGGGTATGAAATAAACCATTTTCCTAATAATTAAGAACATTTATCTCATAGAGAATATAAGAACTAGGCCTTGAGCTCAGAATTAAAAACATATTCTTAAAATGAATACATATATTTTTTAGTGACAAAGAACCTTGCCATTCTGATCTCTATGATATTCAGAATAACTGGATTTAGACTTTGAAGAACATTTACTTTTGTAGCTCACTGTTGTTTCTGGGGAAGAAAATTGAAGGAAGGGTAAAAAGATTAATTGTTTTATTGATATGTTTGTTATATGAACTCAAAATGATAAAATGGACAAAATGATTTAATAGTTTATAGTTTGTAGTAGGGGGATACTATTATGTAATTTTCATATTTGGTGGCGAAAAGATGATTTTAAAGTTTTTGTTGTGTAGTATTCTTGAATTTGAAAGGCTAGTAATGTAGGCTTTGTTCTTCTGACCTGTGACTTTGATTAAAGGTAATCAGGTCATATGTTTACCTAAAGCCACAATTGCCTTGTTCATTGTAATTCAGAATTAACAAGGTAAACTTTCATACTTTATAGTTGAAAGTATAATTTTTTAACAGTTACTGTAGTATCTTCTTAAGAACATAATAGGGCTGGGGATGTAGCTCAGTGGTAGAGTCTTGCCTACCACCAGGACACCCTGGGTTAGATCTCTGGCACCACACAAAACTGGCCATGCTAGGCATGCCTATAATCACAGACTCACATGCAAAGAGGCCAAAGGATCTTGAGTTCAAGGTTAACCTACTAATCCTCAGCTGTATAACAAAAGTTTGAAGCCAGCTACTATAACATAAAGCCCTGAGGACCTGTCTCAAAGGGGAAAAAAAAATAAAATAAAATAAAATTGATTCTTTCTCAAAAGGATAGTATATCTAAGTTGGGAATATTTTTCTTTTTAGAACCTTTTCAAGGAAAGACAAACTTAATATCAAAGTACCTAAAAAATGGGAAGTCACTCCAACTTTAAGTGACATATAAATAAAATGCCAACTTAGGATTCACACAAAGTTATGAAAGGACATTTCACTTAGTAATATAATCAAATTTAGATTGATATTGCGTTTCAATTAAAGCTTACTGAAAGTGACCTTAATCCTTTTTTTTTTTTTTTTACAAGATTGTGTTTAAAGATTATTTCAAAGATAGCATATTCTTTACTGATTAAGGTATCAAGTTAAAGCCAGATGGTAGTACCATTTTGTAGTTAAAAATCCAACTCAGGGGGCTGGAGAGATGGCTCAGAGGTTAAGAGCACTGACTGTTCTTCCAGAGGACCTGAGTTCAATTCCCAGCAAAACCACATGGTGGCTCACAACCATCTATGATGAGGTCTGGTGCCCTCTTCTGTAAAACTGTATGCATAATAAATAAATAAATCTTTAAAAAAAAAAAAAAATCCAACTCAGATCTAAGATCATGTGATCTTATAGCAGTCAGCCATTTTCCTCACAAAATACTACTTGGCAAAGTGACAGATTATCTCTGCCCTAATATGGTAATTGTGTATTGTCAGTTCTATTTCAATGACTTTCATTCCTAAAATATTCATATTATGTAGGGCTATCAAAATGGTTCAGCCAGTAAAGGCACTTTCCACTAAGGTCAGTTCAATCCCCTGGACTCACAGGGTAGGAGGAGAGAGAACTAACTCCAGCTCTTTATGGCATGGCACTTGCACACATGTACACACAAGGTCTCACACATAATAAATAAATGTAAAATTTTTGTAATTAAAAAATATTTGCACCAGGGTTTAGTGGCTCATATATAATCCCAGCACTTAGAAGTGTGAAACTGAATTGTGAGTTCAAGGCCAAGGCAAGAGTCTGTCATCAAAACCAGCAACTGTGTGTGTGTGTATGTGTGTGTGTTGTCACAAACAATCATAGAATCCTAGAGTTGGTAGAAATTCATCTAGAGTTGGTCAGGTAGTGTGATTCTAATAACTACATGCTACAAATAAAGCCAAAACTGTAGGTAAATTGCTAAAATCATAGAATAAAATGCTACACACATTATAGAACAGGGCTAATTCCAAAGGTTTTCCTTTTGGGGGGAGGAATTGAAGAAAAGCAGAGTTATAAATTCTGTTTACATTTAGGTAATTGTCTTGGGAGAAAACATGTGGTACAGTGTTTAATGCAAGCATATTTTTATTGATAATTGTTTTTGGGTCATTATTGTGCAGGTGTAGTTCCAGATGGTACTTATGAAGTTTGTTCAAGGACTACAGGACAAGCTGCAGCTGGTAAGTTCACTGTTCACTTTGACTGAAACAGTTAGATGAAAATAAGATAGAAAGTCTCAAAAGCTAAATTCAAGAGTTGATGAATAGGGATGCTATTAATTATTTTTGAACAAAAAATTAAATGGTGATGCCTCAAAGCAGTAAGGCATAGGAAAACATCTGGGTGTTAACTGTGGGAGTGTGGGACTGTCACAGCTAAAATAATAACAGTATCATCTATTAGTTTTTTGTGTAACAAAAGTTACCAGGGCACACTAATGGCAGACACTTAGTGAAGGGCTCTTGGGATATCAAGAGGCATAAACTGATCAAAACCAGTAATATGTCTAGTGATCCTCTCTTTTCTCACTATTCCCTGACACACTTCCAACGTTAGCCATACTGTTCATTCTGATAAGCTATCTCAAGAGGCACCTGCTGTCCCCAGCAACACAGGACTAAAAGTTAAGACAGTTTCCAGCAACACTGCTAGGAGGCTAGAGACTGAGCAAATACATCTTTTGAGAAAGAGCACACATCTTTAGCAAGACTGTGTTAAAGTGAAAGCGACCACCTCAAGCTAGCTTAACAGAAAGCAGGATCTTGTCCCAGCATATTTGTAGCTAATGTTAAATTTAAGAATGCCGTGGAAGGGAAGGGACAACTGGAACCAGTATCTAACTATCACCAGGGCCTATTCAGCTCTGGCTTTTGTTCTTCTCTAGCTGCCTCTTTTATTTTGGATCCTTTTTTGTGTGTTTACTTTGCTTTAATTGAAGGCATCACATGGATGAAAAGAGCTCCTGGCCTCATTCCCATTTTCATTTAAAATAGATCATCCTTTTCATAAGTCTAGAGAAAGATCTTTGTTATATAGCTTTGACGTTTACACTAACCAGTTATTTAGTTACTTGTAGGTGATGGATAACTTCATGATGGTTCCTATTGTTCTCATGGATAGGGAGATTTGGGCTGAAAGGAAGCATGTAGTCTTTGAGATAAAGAGCTATGCTATTATGCACACTGTATGCATGGAAACCAGTTCACTCTCTGGTGTTTCAGACAGTTCTTGTATTAAAGGCCATTATACAGTTCAGTATACATTATACTCGTATTCCAAGGGTGTTGTTTTTTTTTTTTTAATGTCACTTCTGTATTTAAACAGAAAGTAGTAGTGCTGGAACATGGACTCTCAATGTACTGTGGAAAATGTGTGGAATTGATGTCCACATGGACCCTAACATTGGCAAAAGGCTTAATGCTCTGGGCAATACCCTCACAACACTGACAGGAGAGGAAGACATAGATGACATTGCTGACCTCAATTCAGTAAACATAGCTGATCTGTCAGATGAGGATGAAGTTGATACTATGTCTCCCACAATTCATAATGTAAGTGCAGAGATTTCAATACTGGCTTTTCTTGAGACAGATATCTGATTAACTCAATGTTGTTTTGTGTGTTGTGGTTGCTATTTGTGGAGGAATGGAAGAAGGTGATGGTTTCTGCATCTGCATTTTACGGTGCTGTTATGAACTGTGCCTTAACTTCAATGTAATGTAATAACATTGAAAGTGAGGTAAGATAAACCTAACCATAGAAAGTAGATCAGTGGGACCTCAGTCTGGGTGGATGATGAGAGGTATAAGAACAGGAATGGAAAAGCTTGCTACAAAGAAGGGAGCTTTTCTGAGTCTGAGAGTATGGTGGTGACTGTAGAGTTATAGATACCCTAAAACCATGTAGTTGTACATGCTAAATGGATGAGTCTTATAGTCTGTAAACCATATCTTAGGAAAGATTTGTACAAATGAGTCTTTTAAAAAAGCAAAGTGCTTACACTGTGACATAAACATTTAAAAACTTATTTTTTTTTCAGCTCTACTGCTTATTCTGTACTATCAAGTCATTTAGTAGCCAAACAGAAAGTGACTTTCAGATTTCATTCTGGTTTTGATTTGTAAAGAGATTTTAAATACATTCTTTTCTGTTAGGAACTAGCTTTGTCTTTAAAAGTAATTTTAAATTAATAATACTGTTTATTATTTAGAGTTCAGATGGAAGTACAGTAAGTGGAGATGGCCACAAACTCACCTTTGGGCAGCGACTTGTAAATCACCTACTAGGCCTGGCACCCCACAATCAGCGTTATTCTGTTCCTGCAGAGTATCTGTGTGATTCAGAGATGCGAGGCTCCCCTCAGTCTAGCCAGTCTCATTTGAAAGCATGCAGAGCACACTCATGGGGAAACGTAGGTTGCAACTCAGTAGGTTTCTTATGAAATGAGGGGATTTGAATCAGTGGAGATCTTCAATCATCTTACCTGCTGTAGATGTTGATTCTTGCATGCTTTCTTTGATCTGAGGCATTAATTTTGTAGTATAGATTATCTCTACGAACTGAAAATGGTATTAACATATATGCTTTCAATTTTTTTAGGAAGCTATAGATTATCGAAGACAAGGAACATCTTCTAGCCAGCCAGGAGAACCCAGAGGAAGAAAGATTATGAAGCGTTTAGTGGACATCAGAGAACTGAATGAACAGGCCAAAGTAATAGATGATCTTAAGTATGTCATAAGTTTTTAACTTACTATAGCATTCTCTAGTAGCAGAAAAGTAGGATGCTAAAGATGAAGGAAATCATTCAGTTTATCAGTAAAGTCATCAGTATTCCATGAAGTGTACAGTAAGTAAAGTTAAGCTTGGAAATCTAGTTTTCTGTCTTCAAAACTCCTCACTTCTGTGAAGTGAATGGCTGACTGTATCACATATGTACAAGTCCATATGCATGTTAGTGCTTACATGCATTCACATGAATAGTTGAGTGTGTGTGTAATAGTTTGCTAACCTTATTTCTGGAAGTGTTTTTGAGGAGTTAAGAATCAGTATGTATGGATGCCTGTTTTAGTGTGACATGTTGCTTCACAGTAAACCTCACAGTGTAACTGTGAAGTTAAGTAGCATTTTCCAAATGTACTGATGAGAAAACTATCTGAGAGTAAAGAGCTGAGATTTGCACTTGTATAAATGTGAATTCACAGTCAATATTTGTTTTGTTTTTTTGTTTTCTGTTTTGTTTAAGTCTTTCTTGTTGATATTAACAGTTTTTTTTGGAACAAAATTAGAATGCAGTATACAACATTAACCTTTTGTTAAAATTTGTTGCCTGATGTATTTTACTAAGTACTGTCTGCAAAGATAAACATCCTTCTTGTTAAACTTGAAACTTAAATTTTCTCAAAGTTGGTGACCATGCTTTTCCTTTGCTAATCTTCAAATACTTGTATCTGTAGGGATTTTGTTGTTTTTCAATTAGGACTTCCCACAGATACAGGAATTTTGAAAAATGAAAGGCATGACCTTAGAACTTGTCCATAAATTATTGTGTAATGATTCATATTTCCTATCAATTTGAGTTTTATCCTCAGGGAGAAAAATGACTAAGACAAAATATATAAGTCTTCCAAAATCATATATGCATTTTTCTGCAAAGTGATTGGTTTGCATAAGATTGCTAGTACCTTTTGCTACATCAATGGGTAGGGAGTGTAAAAGCCTTTCCTCAGAAGTTACTGGGTGTTGACAGATTTTTTCCTTTGGGCCACTAGCTCACAAATAACAGCATGGAGACTTATAATTAATTATGAAAGCTTGGCTTTAGCTTGGGCTTTTTCCCAGTTAGCTCTTATAACTTAACATTTTTTTTTTTAATCTATGTTCTTCCTAGTGGCTCGGGAACCTGTGATCTGTACCTTGTATCTAACTTTTTTAGAGTCCCACAGGCATCTGTCATTGGACTCATTCCTTCTCCTCCTTTCTCTACCTGGAGATCCCGCCTATACCTTCTGCCTAGCTATTGGCCATTCAGCTTTTTTTTTTATGATGCCAATCACAGCAAATACATCTCCCACATTATACAAATACCTCACAAGTGAGTCTTTTTTATTTTCCAGATTTGAATCTTAAGGTTGCAAGAGTTTGGTCCATCTAGATACCATCTTTTGCTTCTCTGGCAACTGAGAGAACTAAAAAAGAGGAGTTAAAAATCAGTTTTACTTTCTTGTTTCTTTATAATAACTTCTCTTCATTTTGGTGGGTGTTTTATGATTCTGTTTTTCTTTTTTTTTTATTTTGTTTTGTTTTGCTTTAGAAAATTGGGTGCAAGTGAAGGAACCATAAACCAAGAAATTCAGCGTTACCAACAGCTGGAGTCTGTGGCAGTGAATGATATCCGGAGAGATGTTCGTAAAAAGTTACGGAGATCCAGTATGCGCGTGAGTACATGTTTAAAACTTTCAGAAGACTATTTTTAAATGCTTACTTTTTGAAACCTAACAATGATACTATGCCTTGTTCATGCTGGTTATACCATCTGATTTCTGAAAAGCAGACCTGTGTACCAGACACTATTTAAAACACTTTACATTTAACCACCTGTAAATCTCCACAATAATTCTATGAAGTAGACTTTTCTTCCATTTTAAAAATGAGAAAACTAAGGCACTTAACACAGCTGATACACCTACATGTACACAATTCCCAAGACTAATAGCTTAGAGGAGAGTTCTTCTTAGTGCTGTGGATTCTGTGGTTTAGGACAAACATATATATAATGACATTTATTCTTTGTTACATACACAGTAAGTTCACTGCCCTAAAAGCACACTGAGCTCCCTTCTTATTACATTGTGTTTCAGATTTCACCTTATCTTTATTCATTGCAGATATTTAGGAAAGCAAATTGGCTTTTATATATTATTTTTATATCCTGTAATCTTGATATACTTGCTTATAAGTTCAAGGACAGTTTTTATCATTTCTGTATTTCTTTTTTTGGATTTTCTTTTTTTATTGTTGCTATTTTTATTCTTTTATATATATATTTTTTTATTATGCATAAAGTCACATTTTCTATCCTTGTATATCCTTATTCAAGGTCCCTTCCCCTTCCTACTCCTTCAGGTCACTCTCTCTTCTCCACATCTCCCCATTTCCTCCCCAGCATGGGCAGGAGGTCCCAAGGTTCCAATATTGCTCAGTTCAACATCCACTACTGGCAGATCCAGTTTCCTCACCCCAACAATCAAGACTGAATCAGGTGTTCTTCTAGAGGGAGCGGGATCCAAGGTGCCAGTCCAAGATGTTTCAGATTCCAAGCTGTTCAGTGGTTGTGGTTTGCAGCTTGGACATGCTTCATTTCTGTATTTCTACATAGACCATTGTATTTCTTCTTTCCTAATGTATATTGCTTTTAAGGCAGTGTTGAAAAGGAGAGGTGAGGAGGAAAGTGTTAGTTGACTTACTTTGATTAAGTACCTGAGATAAACATAAGAGAAGGAAAGACTGATTTTGGCTCATGGTTTCAGCCTGTGTCACTTGACTCGGTTGCTTTGTGTTTATGGTAGCATCATGATAGGAGGGATAGCAGAGATGTTCATTTCACGGTAGCGAGGAAGCAGTGAAAGAGGAAGAGAAATACAGATTGGAGTGGGGTGGGTGGGGATCATGGAAGGTAGAAGCAGAAACAGCCACAGGAGGATCTCTGTATTCATGTCATGCTCATAGTTACCTAACTTTGTAACTACGTATGCTTCACCTCCTAAATTACCTCCTAGTTCTGTTATGGGCTGGGAACATAGCCTTTTAACACGTGCCTTTGTGAATATTCTAGATTCAAAGGGGACTTCCTTGACTTGTTTCTGTCTCAGTGGATAAGTTTGAAGTTTTTGACTACTTAATATTGTTAGCTCTACAATATTTTTCTTTCTGACCCAACTAAAACACTTCCCTGTGGGCTGGGAGATGGTTCAGTGGATAAAGTAAATTTGCTATCCAAGCATGAGCACCTGGTCCCTGTTCCTTCTTAAAAAAACAGGTTTGACAGTGCACTCCTGAACTTACCCCAGCCACTGCACAGGTGGAGACTTGCTAAGCATCCTGTCTACCCAGTTGGTGAGAACCAGGTTTCCCAAGGAACTCTACCTCAAGAAATAAGAAGACTTCTGACATTGACTTCTGGTCTCTACACATGAAAGAAAGCTCCTCTCACAATCCTAGATAGCTTAGTTTTTAATGTGAGGGGATATTGATCTTGTCAAATACCTTTTCTGTGTCCATTAATATAATTACATAACTCTCCTTGTCTAACTTGATCGTTTGGTGGGCTATATTAATTGAATCACCCTGAATACATAATTAAATTCAGCAGAATGTCTGTCACAGGGATATAAAAAACATCTAAAGAAGACTACATTTTTTAATAGCACATACAAAATCTTAAGTCAACATGGAACATTTCCCAGGACAGGCCACATTTGAGGCTGTAAGGTTTGCTTTAGCACTGAAACCATATGATTTCTGTCAAACCGCAATATAACTTAACAGATTTTCTATGTGTACTGCATCTGTTCATTTCTGATAAAAGGTTTCCAACCATGATAGTGAAATCATTCATTTTGCTTTGCAGTTCTGTTAATTTTTGTCTTGCATAGTTTTAGCCATTGATGTTCAAACTGATCATTGATAACATTGAATTTAATATCTACCTGCTTTTAACTGTTTCCTATTGCTTTTGTTCTCTATTCATGCATTTGACTTCTGGTTTTTGTTTTTTCTGTCTTTTATAGTTTTAACTGAACACTTTATATGGTTGCATTTTTCTCCTCTTTAGAATCTGTTATAGTTTAATAGATTTTTAGTGGTGATTTTTAAGTTTAAAATAAACATGTACAATGAAATCCAAGTCTGCTTTCAGATAACACTATACTACTTCATAGGGAACATGAGTGCCTATAGAAATAAACTAATTCCATTTGCCATGATAATCATTCATTTTCTACTTGTAAGCATGGATATGAGTGTGATGTATGTATATACTTAAGATATATATTATAAGTATGTATGTGTAAGTAATAAATAAGCATATGTAAGCACATATAACAGCATTAGTATTACTTATTTTGAATAAATTATTATCTGTTAAATAAATTAAGAATAGAAAAATAAGTTTTTATTTACCTTCACTTAATTCTTTAATGGTCTTCTTTATAGAGATCCATATTTATGGCCTGTATCATTTTCTATCTCTGTAGAACTCTTATCATTTCCTGCAAAGTAATGCTATAGACAACAGTTTCTTATTCTTTGTTTGTCTGAGAAAGACTTACTTTTCTTTCACATTGTTTGGGGGCTTTGTTTTCTCAACACTTTAAGTATTTCTCCTCTCTCTCTCTCTCTCTCTCTCTCTGCCTCTCTCTCTGTCTGTCTGTCTGTCTCTGTCTCTCTCTCTCTCTCTCCAGATTCCCCCTCTCATCCATAATTCTATCCCCACCCCCCAGCCTTTCCTCCTCCCATCCACTTCACATAGATCTGCAGCAGGGGTACAATTTGAATGGTCCTTGAAATGATAAAGTGGTCTCTTCCCCAACATATATCTAGCTTTTTTTCAGGATCTTTGTTCATATTTTCTTTTTCCATTCTTTTCTTCTAATTATTTTCTTTATTCTTACCTTGTTTCTGTTCTCCTCTTCCCTTTCCCAGTCTTTTTCTTCTTTGTTGAGTTAGCCATGGCTCTTATTTTCATTGTATAGTTCTTTTAAGTGATATGTCATCAGGATAACTGATGCGTGTGGTACTTTAATTCATCCATGCTGAACTTCATTTAAAGTCACCTGGAGGTGTAAGACTGAACATAGTTTTTATTTTAGCTGAAGTGAAATAATATATTGATATACGAGTCACTTTTTTTCCCTCTATCATTTTATTAGGCTGCTTCCCTTAAGGATAAGTGGGGTTTAGGTTATAAACCAAGTTACAACCGATCAAAGAGCATTTCAGCTTCTGGAAGACCACCTCTTAAGAGAATGGAAAGAGCAAGGTAATACATTCTTCTACCAATGAGACAAATTTAAAAAATGCTGAATTCTAACCAAGTAACATTCAGTACTTAAAAAAAAACCAAAAAACTATGTTTCAGTTGGAAAGTTAAAAAACAAAAATCACCGTTATTAATAAAATAGCAATCACTAATTCCTTACTGCCATATATCATTGGTTTGAGGAAAGCTCTACTCTACTGTGTTTATTCCACAGTGCAGTGAGAAAGTTTTAGTAAAGCAAAACTATTTAGATATGATTTATATATAAACTTACAGATAATCCAAAGAAAAGAAAATTTGCATAGTGGTGATTGCTTTCTAAATAGTCAATTTAGGATAGATGATGGTGCCATTAAAAACTTGTTTTAGTATTAAGTCAGCACTATAAAAATAAAATGTATAAATTCTTGAGGTGAGTTGTAGCTCAGTTGGTAGAGTACTTGCCTGCCATATATGAAGGCCTGGGCTCAATCCCTAGTACCACATAAATTGGACGGTTCATGCCTATAATGGTAGCTCTTAGAAAAGGCAAGGAATCAAAAATTTAAGAGCATTCTCTCTCAGCTATGTAGTAGTTTCAAGGTTATCCTGTGACACATGAGACCCAATCTCCAGAAAAATAAAAAACGTAAAAGTTTTTTATATGGTTTAGTTTAGAAAGTGTGAAGTTAATTGAAACATAGAGGCTTTTTCACAGATGTTGAAATATCTGTGAAATAGATAGCAAAATAGAATAGCAAAAATTAAATTATCTGATAAGGTCAATATTTAGACATAGAATGTTAATGTCATTAGTAAAACTCCTATAAAGCAAATTTTTTAAATGAAACTATTGTTTTATATTTGTGTTACATATTTATGCTTATTTCATAACTATGTTTTACTTATAGTTCTCGAATAGGAGAAACTGATGAGCTCCCAGAAATCCGTGTGGATGCAGCATCTCCTGGACCCAGAGTAACTTTTAACATCCAGGATACAGTAAGAGAGACAGTACTTGTTAGAAATTTGTGTTGCTAAGTAGTTGAAAAAAATGCAGATTTGCAATTTGTCTAAAAATATGAATTATTGCCTATGATGAAAATGAAGGATGTCATAGCTGAAGTATCTGCAACATCAGCAAGCAGTCGCTGATAATATTTGCACTGCAGATGACCAAGTGTGTGTACAGTAAAAATCCCTTAGCTGCTTGCTTTTACATAGGGTTGTTTTATTGAACAGTTTTTTCTTGATGAGAGCCCACATTAAACTATGTCTTTTACACAGCTGTTAATGTGAAATACATACTTATGTATTTAGTTCATAGTATATAAATACAAGAAGCCAAAAGGAAGGCCAGCTTCAGCGCTGTACACTATATAGCACTTCAAAATTATAATAAGATGTTTATTTGGGGAATGTTTGTTTATGTTGTCTTTATTTTTTATGAGTTTATTTTCTTTTCTTATTATTTTAATTAAGTTGAAAAATACAGTGTGGGGAAGTTCACCACAGTCCAGCTCTCCAGGGGAAGGGTACTTTCAGGTACTTATGAAAACAACATAAAATCTTACTTTAAAACTAATTAATTGCCCTGAAATTTGCTTTCAAAATGTCTTCTTTTCAACCTAAACTGAGACCTCAGAAATAATTGTAAAGATTTAAGATTGTTGCTATTCTTTTTTTAATATGTATTTCATAATGCTCTATCTTTGTTTTTATATTTGCATGTAGTTTAATTTTACTTTATCTTCAAAAGAAACTTTAATCGACTTATCAAATCAACTGAACCAGATTTAAACTATAAAACCACAGTTTACTAAATCAATTACTATCAATTTGTTAATCCTGAAATCAATCTTTTTTTCCTTACGTTTAACTACATAGTGGGTTATTTTAAAGTCAACAGTCTTTGTTAAGTGCTTCAAACTCAAGTCAAATCTAACTCCAAAGAGCAAACTGATTGATCATTGACTGTCAATTCTTTTAAGTCACTGTGATACACTAGTGTTTATTAAATGTTATATTCAGAGCTGAGTGTAAAGACACATGCTTGTAATTTCAGCTTTTTGACAGAATGAGGCAGAAGGACAGAAAGTACAGCCCACCCTGAATAACTTACTTTTGTTTCAGTTTTTGAGGCAGTGTCTCATGTAACCTAGGCTGGATTAAAACTCTGTCTCTAAAGATTGGCTTAAGCTCCTGATCCTTCTGCCTCTGCCTCCAAATGCTCAGATTATAGTCATGTGCAAAACTGCTCCTGTTCTCAGCCTTAGCAACCTCGTAAGACCCTATCTCTAAACAAAAACAGGACTAGAGATATTGTTCACTAGTTGAATAGGTGCCATTATGCATAAAACCCTGAATTTGATCCCTAGCACTAAAAAATGAAAAAAAGATTCATTTAAAAAATTGTTAGTATATTCAGAGCAGTATGAAAATGTGCTACATACACTTAACATTTTAAGCCAAATTTTCCTCTGTATGTGTCATTAAACTAAACTGTTTTATATATGTGTATGTAAACATACATACACACACATATATATGTATGTGTATATATACATGTACACACACATATATACATATTATACAACACTAGACATTTAATCTTGCCTAGAATTTTTCTTTTAAATTTCAGTCACAGCAGATATTTTTTCTTGTCTTTATTTATTCAGACTTGAGTCACAACATGGTGGTGCCTTACAAACCACCTCTAATTCCAGTTGCAGAGAATCTGATGTCCTCTTCTGACCTCTATATTCTGTGCACATATGGTACATATGCATATGCTCAGACACATACACATAAAAGAAAATTAATAGTTTTTGCACTTTTTGCTGGAATTAAAGGTGTGCACCCCTACTACTCAGCTTAATAATTTAAATTAAAAATGAATCATAGAGGTAGTTTTACCAATAGCACATATGTGCTGCTGCCAACCCCACCCCCAGAACACACAGATACTTGAAGGTAATTTAAGTCTTATTTTAAAATAATACACCCCATTTATATAAGAAAAATCTTAAATTAGATAATGTGAGATTATTAGACTTGACAGTTATAAGATATAAAACATATTATGAAGGTATGATCTCATATAAAATAAATATCAAGCAAAGAAGTAAATCTACAGAAATTTATCAGCTTTAAAAATTGAAAGATGTTCTAAAAAAATCTGTTTACTCAATAACACCTTCATTTTTTTAAGTGAAAAACACCTGATTTCTACAAATGTTTGATGTTTTGATTGAATGATTTTACTGTGAATCTTACAGTAGCATCTACTTCCCAATAATAAGTTACATTAGCACTTCATCACAGCTAATCATTTTCAGATGACACTAGAGCAACACTTTTTATCTGGGAAACTGAAATCAGTTCAGAGCAAGTATTGCTGGTGTTTTGGACACTTAAAAACTGTGGTCTCTAGTAAAATCCCAAGTTAGAGATACAGTTTTTAAATAAGTTATTTACTTAAAATACAACATTGTTAGGTTTGAGCAGTTGACACGTGTTTTATTACTCAATTGTGTAATTACTCAATTACACATCTTCCATCAATCCATGAAGGTTTCACTTTAAAGATTTGTCCACAGAAACGCCTAGGATACAGTCTTTACACAACAGTCACTGTGCTCATCATAAACTGTTCTTTCATTCTGATTTATATTCAATTTTTTTCTTTCCACATAATCTGCTTCTGCTCAATGTGTTAAATATGATCCTTTATGTTCCTCTAATGTAAAATTTTGCTGTGGTTTTCAAGTATAAGTGGTGACTGTTTGTGTTTGACCTATTTTCTTCATTGGTGTGCCATTTCTTATGTTCCTGAGTCTGACCTTCCTTTCAGCTCACAATGAGGAAATTTAACTCAGATTCTAAAATATTTAGACTTACATATTTCATATTTTTAGTTTTTCTCTTTTTAATTGAGAGAGAACTTGAAAAACAAATCTGATTTGTGTTTACTGTTTTTATGATCAGTTTCCAGAGGAGACAGAACTGGATCTCTTGTCAGTCACTATTGAAGGTCCATCGCATTACTCATCAACCAGTGAGGGCTCCTGTGTAGTTTTCAGCTCTCCCAAAACCACAGGGGGCTTTTCACCAAGTGTTCCTTTCCAGTCTGAAGATGGTCGACGGGATGACAGTCTGTCTTCTACCAGTGAAGACTCTGAGAAGGATGAAAAAGATGAAGATTGTGAAAGGGAAAGATTCTATATTTACAGGAAACCCTCGTGAGTAGCCTTTTATTTTAAGGTTTTTAGGTGGTATGTCAGGAGCTAGATGTAAATCTAAGGCATTTTATCTCACCTGATATTTAGCAAACCAAGCATGATATCTATCCCATGTCTATAATTTCAGCAGCAGGCAGGATCAGGAGTTAAGGTCCTCCAGAACTACATAGCAAGCTCTACTCCAGCCTGTGCTACATTTGACTCTGTTTCAGAAATATAAAGTCATAACAATAACTTAGCAAAAAAAAGTGTTAATTTTTTAGTAATACTAAGATATTTATCCATAATTTCTAATGCAATTTAACTTTTATATGGTACTATTTTCTTCTTAATGTAAATGGGTTTATTTAAATTGCTTCCATTATCTCTCCATGATAATATGTGTCAGTAAAATGGAAACAGAGATAATTTTAGTAAAGGAGAAAACAAAATTTCTCCTGGGCTTAATACAAATAAAAGGAAACTGAAAAGTATCATATAGTTGAGAAAAATAATGAATAGTAAAGGAAAGTATTAAGCAGTGGCTGAGGATTTCAAACCATTCTTGAAAGAAATGAGATGAGATAGTGAAGTCTTCCTGAGAATGTGCCCTCAGGAGGAGCTAGAAGGACCTTTAAAATCCACCCACCTCTGAAGCATGCTCCACTGCAGCTGTGACATAAGATTTTCAGTCTTCCTGCTGAGCTCAGATAACTCTGTCCCTTTCTCCAGAGGAAGCCACTGGCTATGGCATCTTGTATTAGCATATTTTTGCCTATTTTTTCACTTACTAGAATATAGCTTCAGATAACCTAAGAAGATTCATAGTTAAAATCTGCTTTCTTAAAGTTCTTAAAAATCAAAATAAGTTTAATGTGCTCATGTTTGATTATTGGGCTGAGTATAGAATTCTATTTGAAGAATTAATGTTTCTTCTAAAAGAATCTGCTTCCTTTTCCTCCTAGTGTCAGTGTTGAGTGTCTGTTCTTCATAATCCTCTCAATGTTATCAGTGTGCATTGCTTTGTTTTCTAGAGGTCTGTTTGTATTTGGGCATTTTAAAGATTTATAGGATTTTGCCTCTTAATTTTGCAGTGGTGTGTCCAGGTTTCTTTTCCAAACAAATTTTCCAGCTATTTTGGTAGTTCTTAAAATACAAAAGTGTACTTGGACTTTTAGGGAAACAGTTTTTAGACTTGTTTATGTATATTCTTTGCTTCATATAATTCTTTTTTTATTTTTCTATTTTATGTGCATTATGTTTTACCTATATGTATGTGTGTACAGTACCTAGAGAAGTCAGAAGTAGCATCAGATTCCCTGACCTAGAGTTTCATATGGTTGTGAACTGCCATGTGGGTGCTGGGAATGAATCCGGGCCCTCTGGAAGAGCAACCAGTACTGTTAACTGCTGAGCCATCTCTCCAACCTCTATTTCCTTTTTTAATAGTAGCCCTCTGATGGGCTGGAGAGATGGCTCAGTGGTTAAGAGCACTGACTATTGTTCTGGAGGACCTGAGTTCAATTCCCAGCATCCACATGGCAGCTAACAACTGTCTGTAATTCCAAGAACTATATAACCCTTACACAGTTTTACATGCAGGCAAAACACCAATTCACATAAAATAAGAATAAATATTTTTTTTAAAAAAATAGTAACTCTCTGAGTCAGACAATTATTTCCTTTGGACAGAATGTGTAGCTCTTTTTTTTTTACACTTCCTTTTTTATTTTTTTTTTACTGATTTAATCATCTTTTCCAGGTGTCCAGCTTGATCATATTTATGTTCACTTTTGTCAAGAACATTCAGCCTGAGTTGTATATATATGTAGTACAGCACCATTCTATGGCCAGTACAGCATAGCAGGTTTTCCAGAGTCTCTCCTTAGGAAATGAGACAATGCTGTTTCTGGGCAGTTCCCAGTGGCACCTGTCATTCCTTTCCTTATTTCTGTGGTTTTGACTGTTTTAAAGAGGAATTGTATAATATCTTTTCATCTTTGACTAGAGTTTTTTTGCTTCATGTAATGACCTCAAGTTCATTTGTGTTATTGCATATTGCTGCCTTTCTTTCAAGGTAGAAGAATCATATATTTCTCTTTGTTTCCTCCTAGGAGTTTTACCATCATAGGGCTTATACTTAAGTCTTTAATATATATATATACGTGTGTGTGTGTGTGTGTGTGTGTGTGTGTGTGTATTTGATCCTTTTGACAGGCATTTATATTTTATTCCACATCTTAGCTGTTGTGGAAAGTGGCACAGTGAACATGGAAATGCTATCTATCTCTTTCAGATCCTGGCTTTAGTTATTTTGGAAGTGGGTCCTACAGTAATTGTATTTTTAATTCTTTGAAGAACCATTTTCCTCTAATTGATAGATACTTTACATTATCACTACCAATAGAGAAGAATCTAGTTTTTGTAAATCCTGGCCTACTTTTATTAATAGTTATTTTAACAGTCTATTCCATTCTTTTAACTTTTATACCATACTTTGCTTTTTTTGATGCGTAATGTGAATACCTTTCATATACCTGGATCTGTCTGTGTGAAATATTGTATGTCATCTTGAGGAAATGTCTGTTTGATCTGTAAGCTCTTTTTTGTATGTTTGTTTGTTTGTTTGTTTTCGAGAAGGAGTTGGTGTGGAATATTATTTTAACTGGGCAAAAATGTGTTACATTTGTTTTTGCTGTGAAATATTACTTTAACTTTGTGAAAGTGTTTTTTCTGCATTTGCTTAATTGTGTAAATATGTGTTGTTGTATTTGTTTCACCAAGCCTGCCTAAGGCACATGATTTTTTTAATAAAGAGCTGAACAGCCATTAGCTAGGCAGAGAGTAAATAGGTGGGGTGGGCAGGCAGGGAGAATAAGAGGAAAAAGGGGAGAGTAAGTAGAAAAGGACAAGGAAAAAACAAGGACCTTGCCTGAGACAAGAAGCCAGGCAGACATAGAGAAGCCGTGAAAGTAAGGCAGACATAGTAAGAAGGCAATAAGCCCTGAGGCGACAGGTAAAAAGAAATAGGTTAATTTCATTAAAAGAGCTAGCCAGAAACATGCTTTTTTTCTAGGCCAAGCATTCAAAACTAAAAATAAGTCTCTGTGTCATGATTTGAGAACTGGTTGGTAGCCCAAAAGAAAAGCCTGATATACATACAAGGTTTCCTGGTGGTCCTGGAACTTGTTCTGTAGACTAGGCTGGCCTTGATCTCATAGAGATGCAACTGCCTCTGTTCCGCAAGTACTGGAATTATGACTGTAAGCTTTTTATATAATTAGGGGGTTTTTTGGTTGTTTTGGCTTTTTCTGTCTAGCACTATGAGTCTCATGTATTTTAGAAATTAATGTCTTAATCTGTATGCTGCCTTTCACTCTGCTGATTATTTCCTTTGCTCTGGAGACACAATACTTATTTGTTTTGATATAATTTTACTTGTATTTGCTTTTAATTTTCTGTGCTTTTAAAATTATGGTACTTATGAAATTATTGCCAAGATTAGTGTCATGGAAATTTTTCTCTTTGTTTCCTCCTGGGAGTTTTGCCTTCATAGGTCTTACATTTAAGTCTATAATCTACTTTACTTCTTCCTGCTGTGTAGTCAGTCTGACCTGGAACTTGGCAATCTTCTTGCCCCAGCTTTCTGAGTACTGGGGTACAGCATGAATGAATTTGTGGAGCAACATCAGGATCAGTATCATCATTATTGTGTGTGGTGTATAGTTCCACCACATGTCAAAGAGCTTTGTCATCTTTTTTTCTCTTTCCTTGTTCTTCTGTCTTTTAATACAATGAGAAACCAGCATTTAGATTTTTATAACTGGTAGAAATGAAGCCTCTTCCAACATAGAGTTCATACGCTGGAGTTTATGTTCATTAATAGTTGTGATTATGCCTGTGTCTTTATCACCTAGCTAGCACCTATTAGCAGATAATAGTCAATTCATAACTGTGACTCCATTAAACCTAGAAAAAACTTCAGTTGTTATTAACTAGTTGAATAATTTCTGTTATTTTATAAAAATTTTTTTACAGGATGTTACATAACACTGGGAAATAGTTCATTAGGTGGACTTCAGTTTACTATAGGGAATGATTCCTTGTGTTTTGCAGACATTCCTCGCGGAAGAAAGCAACGGGCTTTGCCGCTGTTCATCAGCTGCTTACTGAACGCTGGCCTACAACACCAGTCAACCGAAGTCTTAGTGGCACAGCTACTGAGAGAAATATTGACTTTGAACTTGATATACGGGTTGAAATTGACAGTGGGAAATGTGTCCTCCACCCAACCACCCTTTTGCAGGAGCATGATGATATAAGTTTAAGAAGGTAAGAGACTAGCTGGAAAAGTTACATGGAATTCATTAGTTAGAAACTCTTCATTATAGCATGAATTACCACAATTTTTACCCTGTCCAAACTGCAAATTTTAAGAGCTGGTCATAGTTACAATGGTCATTTACATAACATAATTTTTTAGAATAAATATATATTTTCTGACAATTCAAAATGAATATCTGATTTAGAGACTGGTAAATTTGTTAAGTAAAATAGATCTTTAACTGAGGATTGTACCTCAGTGGTAGAGTGTGTCCCTATGTGTGAGCACAGGATTTAATCCCCAGTAGCACACACTACACACATACACACAGATGTAAATAAAGAATTCTTTCAAGCCTAAATTTTTGTCTGGCCTTTATGGTGAATATATTTCTTTTTTAAAGAATAAGTAATACAGGACTCTTTATTAAGAATTTTGACATGTTTACAAACAAATAAGAAAAGACCAGAAGCATACAAATAGGGCCTGACTAAATGGAAAAATTCATGATACAGAAGCAAGATTATCATTTGCTTCTGTCATTAACTAAATGATGATATAAACAGATTTAGCATTAGATTGTGTTTCTTTGGGGGATAGTGTATGTGTGTGTTCCTGTGTGGATGTATATGTGTACTTTTGTGTGTGGAGGTCAGTATATACCTGAGTATCTAACTGAACATCCTCTGATATCCACTCTGTGTTTTGAGACAGGGTCTTTTTGCCAGCCAACAGCACACCAGGTAGGCTAAGCTGACTGTACAGCACTGAGATTATCAGTGTGTGTCACCAGGATTTATTTTCTGTCCTAGAAGGCTTAAACTCACGTCCTCCTGGTTGCTTTTGGAAATGCTTTCCTGGCTGAGACATTTTCTCAGCTATTTCTTTGAATTTTTCTTTTTCTTTTCTGATCAAAAGATTAATTATGAAAGTAAAGTAATAGTTACTAGTGAGTGAGAGAGTAGAAATGTGCATAGCAGCTGTTGAAACAGGTAATAGTCTTCACCTCATTCCCTTTATTTTTGATATGTCTCAAAGAAAAGATTTTAATGGTTTGTCAAATGAAATTTTTATACGAGAGAATAAAAAACACTTTAAGCAGTTATAGTATCTCTTAAATGTAGTAATGCATTTAAAGAATAACTGGTAGGCTGTTTTAATTAAACCATAAATGTTTAGCTACATTTGATTCATCTTATTATGTTTAGTATCAGCAGTTGTGAACTTAGCAAAGAATGAAGACAACTGTGTATGGCTGCCCACAATTGTAATTCCAGCATTTGAAAGGTAGAGGCAGGAGAATGCCTGGTCTTACTATGACCCTGTCACAAACAATACATACATACATACAAGCATACATACGTACATACATACATGCATTCATATATATATATATATATATATATACTTACATGCATACATACGGAGATAGCTAGCTTTAAAACATAAAATTATCATTTCTCTAAGACATTAATTAGTTTAACTAGAAGTTCTGATCTTTCCTCTTCTACTTCTTAGATTACTACTTTCTGTTTACTGCATAAATAAAAGTTTGCTTTGAAACTAAAGAAAAGAAAATTATTTTTAAAGAAGTAACACCCCCCCCCCTTTTTCTGTAGGAGTTACGATCGAAGTTCTAGGAGTTTAGATCAAGATTCTCCTTCAAAAAAGAAAAAATTTCAAACTAATTATGCTTCTACTACCCATTTAATGACGGGCAAGAAAGTGCCATCCTCTCTACAGACAAAGCCCAGTGACTTAGAAACAACAGTGTTTTATATTCCTGGAGTGGATGTAAAGGTAAAAACCTGATTGTCTAGAATAAGAGACTAGACCATTAATAGCAACAGTTATTTTCTATTATATGTATTTCTTTTGCTTATTTTATTTAAAAAATAAAAGAAACTTTCTGACTTAGCTAATATAGCCATAGTTACATGAGAGCATGTAAATTATTGCTTACCATTTTGCTCATACTTCTTATGAAAGTTTGGCCAAAAGAAGTGATACTGATATTCATACTAAGCTTGCTAAGCCTTGCCTAGTGTAATTTCATTAAATAATAATGTTTTTTAATTTCTAAAATTATTGAATCTTAGACTGTTAAGCTTAAAAGAACTTTAAAGATGATCTGGATTGAGCTCTTTAATTTAAAAAGTGAAATATAGTTTCCAGAACCTTAGAGCTCACTTAAAAAGCTGGAGCTAAGTCTTCAGCCTCCTGAACCAATGTTCCTCTGAACCATCTTCTATATTTCATGCTATTTTCTCATCTGCAAAATTTTTATTTTGAATTTTTTAATACAGTTGCATTACAATTCTAAGACATTAAAGACTGAATCACCTAATGCCTCCAGAGGATCTTCATTGCCTAGAACACTCTCCAAAGAGTCCAAGTTGTATGGTATGAAAGATAACGCCGCATCTCCTTCTTCTCCTCCTTTACCTTGCACTGTCCAGAGCAAGACTAACACCTTACTTCCTCCCCAACCCCCACCTATTCCCTCAGGTATTTGAGACTACACTGGATTTTTTCCCATGTTTTTCTTAATTTTTAATTATTCTACTTGCTCTGTTGGGACTTTAATTTATTTGTTTAAGAAAGGACATAGACTTATAAGTAATGACCATATAAAATCCATATGTGGAAATATGAAACAACTACTTTAGACTCTTTCCTGATTTTTTATTATGTTAGAATAACCTTAATAAATACACTTTTAGAGCAATGTATATTTACCAAAGGGTAGTTCCTGTGGTTTAAGTTTGGGAGCTATATTCAGCTAGGGATCAAATTTACATATATGAGTATGTTGGGGTTACTTGCAATTATTAATTATCTGTTGTAACACAACAGGTTTCCCTAAACTTATAACCTTAATCACAGTGTCCTATTGATGAAAAAAATAAAATTAAAATAAACAACAAGTTTGGCTTGATAAATTTCAACTTGAAGTCTTTCATGAGATTGAAGTCAAGATGCTGGTCACTGAATACTTGACTAGACTAGAAAGATGTTTCCATCCTGTCCTAGTCATGTGACTGGCTTACCGGTACTGAGTGGACTGGGGCATCACATGTGGGCATCACAACTGAGATGGTAATATTTTTATTACATTGCAGTTAGCCATCTCATATATATATATATATATGATATCTATATCATGTTAGAATATCTAACATGGGGACTGTTGGTAATAATTATTAAAGAAGTTTCATTTGGGAATTTCTCATGACATACAAACCCTTTAAAATAGTAAAGAATCATGGTGATAATGCCTGATGCTTACTACTTTTCAATTGATAAAGCATAGCTAGATCCATTAAAAATGAGACAAATACCAGTGTTCCATTTTACAAATGGAGAAAGTTAGGGCTTATAGATTTGGGGCTTTTTCCTATATTTATACAATTAACATTCAAATTGGATATTAAAGACAAAGTTAACTAAGACCTTGTTAAATATATTTGTGCATTTTATGAAGCAGAAATAATTTATTAGGAAGAATGAGACATGGCAGCTATGTAGAGAAGTATTGTCAATATATAAGCATAAGAAATACAAGAGCTGTGCTATTTTTCCTCCACTTTCCACTAAATCATTTTAGTAAAGACTTGCTATCCTTTTAAGTGATATGAACTAACACCAGTCAAAAACTTAGCAAAAGTATAAAGTTGAAGATTTGGAACTTAATGTGTAATCTAGCATACCTAAGAATAAACATAGTATCATAAATCATTGATATTTGTAGTCTAACATTAATGTATCATTTCTATCAGCCTGTTTTTATTTTCTTATGTAGTATTAGGTAAAATACTTCACTTAATTGAGCTGTTATACAATTCTAATTTCTCACTAACTTGCCGTGTTTTGTTGGGACATTTTATTGAATATAATTCAATGTACCTCATATTTGGATATTCTAGCCAAAGGGAAAGGAAGTGGAGGAGTAAAAACAGCCAAGCTGTATGCCTGGGTAGCACTTCAGTCATTACCAGAAGAAATGGTTATTAGCCCTTGTCTTTTGGACTTTCTGGAAAAGGCTCTGGAAACTATCCCAATTACACCAATTGAAAGAAATTATACAGGTAAGTATTCTCATCATGTGCTTTCTAATTTCTCAGTGCTATTATACATTGTTACATATTCCATTATAAAACAAGTTATAAAACTGGAGAAGAACCAGAGAGGTCATCTCACTCTCATTTGCAAGTAGAGAACCCAAATTGTGGCAAAGCTTTATGGTTTTTTAAGGACACAGCTAGATAATGACAACATTCATGATTGTGGATCCTATGTTAATTTGTTTCTTACACTGGATTCTCTTTGTAGATAAGATATAAGTGCTGTTTCCTGTTTATAGTGTGTGATGTGGGAGAATTTAATTTTGGAAAGTGAATGTGAGATTTGAATAGGCAAAGATATGTAAACAGACAGACTTCAGAGCAACATTGTGGTGCGATATGTCTTGTCAATACTAATCAGAGATAGAGATCTGCCATGGATATGATATAAAACTTGTAACTAAATATTTTAACAGCAGTCAGCTCACAAGATGAAGATATGGGACATTTTGAAATCCCAGATCCTATGGAAGAATCAACAACATCCCTAGTGTCATCTTCAACGTCTGCTTACTCTTCCTTCCCTGTAGATGTTGTGGTTTATGTTCGAGTTCAGGTGATGTGTAACATTTCCTCATAAAGAAAACATTCTATTTGAAATTTCAACATTGTTTCCCTTCAGATTTTTCTGAGTCACAGTTTCAGTGATGTTTGAAATGTCTACAATGGCTTAGAAGTTTGCTAAATCCTGAGAAGTATATGTAAAATTGTGTGTGTGTGTGTGTGTGTGTGTGTGTGTGTGTGTGTGTGTGTGTGTGTGTGTGTGTGTGTTTGTATACATCCATACCATTTGGAACAGTTTCTTAGATTAGGAGTTTTCTATTTTTGAATCTCAATTATCTATGAATCAAAATGCTTTGGAAAGCATTTTATCTCTTTATTAGTATGGTACTCTTAGCTCTCACCATTATACTTCATTCTGGACAGATTTACAGTATAATTAAGACACAATTTTACCTTTTACAGAGTTTGTGTAAGAGTTACATAGTTTTAAAATATTCTTAATACAATCTTATCAATACACCTTTAGGAATATATATTATCCTTTGATTTGATTCATTTGTTAAAGAGAATTAAAAAGATGTTTGTATCCAAACTTCAGCTTCAATTTACCGTTCAGTTAAAATTTTGAAATCAATCTGTAAAAGTAAGAAAAGAACTGATGTCATCTGTTACAGAAATTTTTTATATTAACTGACCAAAAGATCTAGTCTGATACTCTGGAGTTTTGTTAAAGGTCTGATGAAAATATACTAAGTACTTGAAAGTGTATCAAAAACTAACACAACAGTGTTTTCAGTATTGTAACATGAGATTACTTCTTTTAAAAGATCTGATTATTAACAAAAATAAAACAAAATTAACAAAATTAAACAAAAATGTTTAAGGTTCTGAACTATCCAAATGTCAGTGAATCTTTAAATACTTAGCTTGTTTTAGACAAAATTTCAACTGTGTAGCCCAGGCTGGCATGTACTGTAGACTGGCCTTGAACTTGTACTAATCCTCCTTCCCCAGACCTTCTGAGATCAAGGATTAGAATGAACCTCTATGCCTAGAGTGTTTAGCTTCATAAAGATTATACCATTTTGTTAATTTGTTTGGTTTGTATGCCATACTTCTGTTTTTATAAGTTGAGGCTTTAAATTTAATTGCTTTTAAATATCATATTGTTAAACATAATACATTTGGTATATGTACATTAAAATGGAAATTACATATAACTTTTAGAATTCAGTATGAAATTGTTTTAACCATGTAGTTCTTAGAAATCTTTTTTTCTCCTGCTTTTTGTTTTTTAGCCTTCACAGATCAAATTTAGTTGTTTGCCAGTATCAAGAGTAGAATGCATGCTGAAGCTACCATCTCTGGACTTGGTGTTTTCTTCGAACCGAGGAGAACTGGACACTTTGGGGACTACATACCCTGCAGAGACCTTATCCCCTGGTGGTAATGCTCCTCAGAGTGCAACAAAGACCTCTGCTAGCAAAGCTGGAATACCAGGTATAGAAACATGAAGTTACCTAATACAAATCCAAGTACTGTTTTTAAATAAATTTTGTTATTCATCTATATTTTAAATATTAAGAAAGCATTACACACAGAATTGTGACATTTGTGGGAAAATCTATAATAGAGATATTTCATGTGTTAGTAGAAATATGAGTTCTGTTTAACATATATTTTTAGTGTAGCAGTAATTAGATAGCATTGTAGTTTTAGCTTGAGTGTTGCTAGAAGTACTATGATATGACTGTATAATACACGCTTCCATGTGCTTTTGAATGTTTTGTGTTATGTTAGATTTTATATTTTAGGAACAGTGGAGTTTACAAATGGAAAATAAAAAATATGCTTTTATAATGACATGTTCTTTATCAAAATTTTACAAGTAGCACTTACATTTTTAAATGGTAAATTTTGCTGTCTACCTCGTTTGTTTCATGAAAAGTTTTATTGTAAAGTACAGTTGAGGATCTCTTGATGAGGTAATACTCTTTCCTCACTAAAAGCTCTGTACCCATAAATCCTGTGGAAATTATATTTGTTTCTACAAATATAAACAATAGCAATATTGGCTAGTTTGAGTGGGATTGACACTAGAATTGAAATGTCATTAAAATAGCGATTCTTAGCCAAGGGCAGCAGGTGACTTCCAGTACTGAGATTTCACAACTGAGAGACTTTAGCTGGAAACTTGTGTGGAAGCCAGAAACACTGTGCAAACAACCTGCCAATCTAAAAACCCTTCTTTCTGAAAAGAATTATTTGCTCTAAAATGTTGGAAGGGCCAAAGTTGAACTTACTAAGGCAAAATATGTGAATGAAACCCTAAACTCCAGTTTCAAAAGAAGCAAGAAAGCTGTTGAAGGGAACTCAGCCCTCAGGTTTGGAAAGAATCACTCAGGTCTGTTTTTGTGTGGTTATCTTGAATTCAAAATTTTACCCAAATAGCCTTATGTTTGGCTTTTGAGAGTGTGCTAGTGCTTTTAGACTTCGTTGTGACTGGTGATTTTGGGATGTCTCCTATTGACAGGCTCATCAGGATTAGGCAGCCCGCTTGGCCGAAGTCGACACAGCAGCAGTCAGTCGGATCTGACTGGCTCCAGCAGCAGCTCATCTGGCCTGAGCTTCACTGCATGCATGTCTGACTTTTCCCTGTATGTATTTCACCCCTATGGTGCAGGGAAACAGAAGTCCACCGTTTCTGGTCTCACATCCGGATCAGGAGGACTAGGTATATTTGCTTGTTTGTGTCTTTTGTTACAATTAAAGATTTCTTTCTTAGACCACATTACCTTAGATAATAGTTATAAACAACATCAAAAGCTTGTATTTTTTCCTTTTGATAGGACCTTATTTATTACTATTTTGTAAGTAAAATTACAAAAACAAGAAATTCAGATAAACTGATTTTCCAAGGATTTAAAATGTAAGAATGCTTGTTAAATGATAGCATATCTAAAGATAGAATAGTTTTCTCATATTGTATATTTAAATATATCAAATTACTTTGCATAAAATTTCAGTTCATAAAATGTTTAAAGTATGTAGGTTATGCTTAGTAATTTTAAATGAGATTATTAAGCCATCATTTAGTAAAATGAAATCTGCTTTTTAAAGTTCAAGCTTTATTAGTGAATATTTCTTACATTTATACAAGTAAATTCTAGCTTTTGTTGTTGAAGTGAGCTTGTCAAAATTGCTACTCTTTTTATACAAGCTTCAACCTACCTACACTGCTGTGAAGAAAGCAAATGCTCATTAGATTATTCTGTTTAAATTTTTCCTCATTTAACTACTTTTGATTGGTGACATGTTACAATATACTGGATAATTTTCATTAACTAGTTGTGTGCATACACATGCATCTCTTTGTGCATATGCATACATATGGACATTTTTATTATTTTTGTTTTCTTCTTAGGGAATGTAGATGAAGAAACTACTTCAGTCACTGGTCGAAAAGACTCATTAAGTATAAACCTTGAGTTTGTAAAAGTGAGTTTGTCTCGGATAAGGCGTTCAGGAGGTGCCTCATTTTTTGAAAGTCAGTCTGTAAGCAAATCTACAAGCAAAATGGACACTACGTTAATCAATATATCTGGTATTCTATTTTATAGTTTTTAATTAAGATATTATTCTAAATAATTAAACAGTGGCCTCTGGTTTTAAGGTAGTTTTTAGCTTAGATGATTTGGTGGGGGTGGGGCTGTTAAATCATTAACTTAGATAACTATAAAACAAACTAAAGTGGAAATGGTTATAGACTATCAGTGGTCCAGCTGGCCACCAAGTCTGGGAGTATGGCCTCAGGCACTGTGCACTAGAAGTCATTGACATGTCATCTGAAGAAACTGTGGAAGAGGAACAGAAGAGAAAAGAGGCAGAAGGGGAATGATCTCAGAATAAGGGTGCTTTTCACGTAAAGTTTCTTCTGCCCTGGAACAAAAGGGGAAATAAGTACACAGCTATTTGGTTTTTCAGTTCTCTTTGTGTAAGTTCATATCATAGCTCATACTGTTGACTTATTTTTCATATTTGAGAGGAGCCCTGTGTTAAACTGAAAGCTTGTCATATAGTCAATCTCTAGAGCCTCAATGATAGCTGTGACAGAGTCCTAACTTCCCATCTCCCCAAGAAGAGGACACAAAGCTAATAATCTTGTAATGCACTGTTTCAGTAATTTAAAGGCATACATAAAGTCACTTTTTAGATGCAATGTATCCTGGTATTTTATAGATTAGAACAATAGGTATAATACCATGTCTGATAGTACCATGTAAAGTGTTAAGAGTTCTGGAAGTTGGTTATAAGCTCTAACAAGCTTTATTTTTGCATCAGCTGTTTGTGAT
Organism: Sigmodon hispidus; assembly: GCA_004025045.1. Lineage (NCBI taxonomy): Eukaryota > Metazoa > Chordata > Mammalia > Rodentia > Cricetidae > Sigmodon > Sigmodon hispidus. The sequence continues at coordinate 877 of PVIH01009252.1, read as the reverse complement.
ATAGGGTCTGCTTCATTTAAGTATGATATGCGCCGACTCAGTGAAATCCTGGCATTTCCAAGAGCCTGGTATAGAAGAAGTATTGCAAGACGCCTGTTCCTTGGAGACCAAACTGTAAATTTGCCAAGTAAGCTTGTTATCGTAATTAAGTTTCTTTAATTTGGGTTAAAATTAACAAGATCCATAATTGATAACAAAAATTTTGTCTTACTTTGTAAGCTGTATCATGTAGTTTATTTATTTATATATATTCAAAAGAATATCTAATAAGTCCCACTAATGGCCAGCACTGGGCATTGCAAACAATTAAATGTCTTACCCTCTTGAAGATGAACTCCTAACTGACATTTTATTTTATAATACTTTACTCTGTAATCCTTGTAAATTTTGAAGTGCAAGTATACATTTATCTAAGTTAGTCATAGTTACACATAGAAAAATGAAAATAGCCTGTCCAGAGTGGAGTCAGATGTGAGTAGATCCCAGGTCCTGGGCTGCCTGTCTGGAGAATCCCTCTCCGGGGCCTGGGTCACACCCAGGGGTCTGATCTCAGACTCTTGCTAACAGACAGGCCCTAGGCTTTAGCTGTGTGGGGCCTCTTCCAGTGACCCCTAAAAGAAGGGACCTTTCATAGCCGGGCCCTGCCTCCATTCACAGCTGGGCCCTGCCTCCAGGGCAAACTGCATCATCAGAGAAGGACTGAGGCCTTTGAAACTCAAACCCCTGTCCAGAGCGGAGTCAAAGGTGAGCAGATTCCAGCTCCTGGACCACCCGTCCTGGAGAATCCCTCTCTGGGATCGGGGTCACACCCAATGGTCTGATCTCAGACTCTTGCTAGCAGACAGGCCCTAGGCTTTAGCTGTGAGGGGCCTCCTCC